>JBBPCY010046813.1:0-13200 GCA_037974405.1 Brachyalestes nurse
TGACTGTGTTAAAGGGAACACTGCTGTTAAAAAGCTCCTTATTTGTTTAAAGTGTTTGTAAACCAAATGTTATTGCACGTTTGTTCATATAGCTGTACTTTAAAAATAAAAGTGCGCAATACACTACATTTGAATTACTATTGAATTTTGCATATAGGGATGCGATTAATCACAGATAATCATGATTAAAAATTTTAATCGTAGCCCAGCATTAGCTTTTGATTTTGTTTTTTTTTATTTACACCAGCCACATTTGTATGTATATATATTTATTTACAGTGTGAAAGTTGAAGTGTGTGTGTATTACTAATATTCTGTGTACTGACCATTAACAGTGCAGTTTCTTGCCCACACCACCTGACCGTCAGGCAGCACGGTCTGATTCTGCGGGGGCCGAACATCAATCCTGAAGGTGGTCTTGGATCCCGTCAGGGTTGGAGCATCATTTCTGATGTCAAATGTCACTTCTCCACCTGAAACAGCAAAAAATGTACATCAACTTTCTGAAATGTTGATGAATTTATAAAGGTAGAATTCTACTAAAAGGTAGAATTTTACAAACATACTGCACACTTTAAAACTGTGGAGCCACTTCAGCTTGGTTATTATAATTACAGTGTTGGTAAAATATTACACTACATTTTGCAACATTTTAAGTAAACTTAGTTCAACTTTTAACAGTACATTAAATAAATTATTAAATATATCTCATTCGTTGACACAGTTTTGTCACAAATGTTACATCGGTCTGATTAACTTTAAAGTTAAAACAACAACTTTTTCCCTCAAACCATCATTCCTGCAGTGAAATAAAGGGGCCAGATCTTAAATAGGAGCTCCAGTTTGGTGGTTCTCCTCCTCAAACCCCCTCACAAGTCCTGACCAGGAACAGGTGAGCTGATCCAGGCGTGTTCGAGTAGGTGAATCACCAAACTGTTCTGAACACCGTCCGTCCAGGACCTGATCTAGCCCCGCTGCTGTGATTGGTGAGTGGTGTGGGTGGGCGTTTACCTCTCCAGCAGTCTCTGAATCTGGGATCCCCGTCTCTCCACACGGGGTACATGCGTGAGTTCCATGAGCGATATCGCGTGAAGCGCGTTTTGGAACCTGAAAGAGCAAAAAGAGCGTGAGAAACTGCTGCCCTGACCTCACCTTATCTACCCCCCAAACACTTTAACTTTTCACTTTCATATATTTACACACAGCTCTGGAATAAAATAAGGGACCACTGCAATTTTTTTTGATATCAACATGTCTTTATTGCCATTTTGTTTAAGAGTGAACAAGAGATTTGTTTTCTTGGAATTATTCAAGTTCTGTAAACACTGCATCATTTCTCTTATTTGGATGTTTTGTCATTTCCTTTAAAAGTATGCTTTAAAGAACAATATTTTTATTTGGTAATTATGAAATATTGAGAAATATTGTCATCATTTCTTAAAAACTAAGGCAAAGCTGTTCAGTTCAATACTTGCACCTATAAAAGATAAAACCTGAGAAATTGAACATTTTTACAGTGCTCTCTTTTTTTGGAGTTGTATAAATTCATTAAATAAGAAAACAAAAGGATATGACTTGCAAAGTAGTTTCTAAATAACAACTACTTGATAGTACCAGTGATACTATGTTAAACTTGCAGTGCTGGATATAAATGCTGCCTATACTTTGACAGGCCAAACACTCACCATATGGGCCCGTTCATCTGGGTGCACCCAAAGACCCAGCTGGACATTTCCTGCCAGACAAGACAAGACATGCACAATGGTAAAAATGTATATACACATATATCACATGATCTGACAAAATTATGCAATGGCTTCCAAGGACACCGACTGACACTGACTAATATTAAACTACAGCAAGGTATATACAGCAATCCTTAAGTTAAATTTAATACCTTTTAATATCTTTCACTACCCATCTCAACACTGAGTTGCAAGCATTAATCAGCCACCTTTCTAACATTTACGCAGATTTTGACATATATAACAATATAGAACAGAACAGATTTACAGATTTACACTGATGCTGACGAGACTTCAGGATTGAGACGAGGATATTTGATTATGTGCCCAGATACGCTAAAGCCTACATTTAAATGCACTAACACAAACTTTAGCACATAGAATTTCACTCAAAATAGGAAACCTCACAGTCTGAAAAAATAATACCCATAAAAAAAAGAAACCTCTAAAACCAAATGTAACACTTTTTATGGCCTTAAATTTGGCAATTTTGATTTACCACCTTTTAATACTTTTTAAAACCCTGCGGACACCTTGTAGAGGTACCAGTGATGAACCATAACTAGACCAACAGTTTATGCCATCTATGTAAAAAAACTAAAATAAAAAAAAGAGAAAAAATACCCCCAAAATGTCCTGCTAGATCTTATGAAATTTCAAATTTCATTTAAAGTGGGTAAAAGACTGCATATAATGTTCATATAAAGATACAATATTAAAATACAACATAAACTTACTAACATACTGTAGCTTTAGGATTTTTTTTTAACAGTGGCATTATTACTGCTTGGATGGTGAATCAAATATTCATGCACCATTGGTTTTATCTACTAGGGCTGCACGATGAGAGCTGCCTTTTAAGGAATAAAATAGTCAAAACATAGTCCACTAGCTGACAAATGACATTACAAATATAAAAATGTTCAAGACGACAGCAGAGTGAAATGGCTTTGTAATATGAGTTAAGGTAGTTAATGAGGATCAGATATGCACTGCAGTATTTCAGTTTCTGGGCACAGAAACACACAGGTTGTGCAAAGTAAACCAGCAGACGTCTCACCATGTTGCTGCTCCGGCAGTAGAAGTGACTGTAGGCCTTCCTCCGACTGGACAGCGCAAACACAAAGTACTGAGCTCTCGCCTCCTGCGGAGTAATTTTTCAGTTGCATTAATCACAATCTTTACAAGAACAGTCTAAAATATAAATCTAAAATATAAATACCAAATAAATCCAATAACATCTCTGCAGAAAACACTGAAATATGAAATACACTATGCTATATACATAACTGCTTGTGTATTAATACTACAGATACACTAATACTACACATACGTTATGATATTTCACATAATATATTGTACATTATGAAATGATTTAGCACCTAATAAGAACACTACATGATTCTGCACATGATGAGAATATTGCACATATAAGATCCTGCACATCCTGATAATGTTTTAGCGCCAGATAAGAACATTGCACATAATAATAAAACAATAATGCACAGAATGATGCTAATAATTAGAGTCCAGAACAGAAGAACTAACTGCTTCTGCTAAACGCTGTGTAGTAACTGTGACTGAAACTTGCCTTCGGGGCGCTGTAGAACACACGGAGCGTGTTCACCTCACTCCACGCCTCAGGGGGACCTGCTGAGAATATTTCATATTTAACACACACAGCACTAAAGCTGCACCATACACACACACTGCACTTCACAGTACACACTCTGTCCTACTACATTTGCACACCTCATATTTTGTTTATACTTGTAGTGTCTTGATTTTTATTCAAATATAAACTTTTTACATACTTTCTCTTTAATTTATTGTAGTTTTTAGTTTATTGTAATTTATTTTAATCTTGCAGTCTCATCTATGTTTCAGGGCTCATTTCACTCCATGTTGTACTTGTATAACTGTGTATGTGAACAATACAGAATCTTGGATCTTGAAATGATGTAGACCATTATCAATAAAAAAAAAAAAAGCTACAAACAATAGTTTTTTAAAACATGAATTTTATCTGCACTTTCTCATACATAAAATTGTCATACAGTGTCAGGGTTTTTTTCGGGTTTGAGGCAAGTGTGTGACGAGACCTAAACAGGCAGAAAATAAAAACCCTACAAGAAGCTTCAAAAGACCTAAAAAATTTTGGCTGATCAACCACATACTACATTTTTGTACATGTTTATGAGGCTTCATATCAGTCTTTAAACGACCTTAAACGCCTTTTCATCCTCTAGAATTAAACAGGTTTTGGTTTCTTTCCCTTTAACACTCATACATGTAAATGATATCTGATCTGATTGGCTGCACTGAAATATGATTCATTCCAAAAGCACTATAGGCAAAAACAACAATAACATGAATGGCTTATAGACCAATTTGTAAACAGTGAGTCCTAATGACATCACAAAAAAGCCAATTTAAAACTGTCTTTAACTTAGTTTTTCACATATGAAGTGTAACGAAGGAGTGAACGATACAATTGGACAAGTTTGAGTATTTACATACTACATTAAACTTATTTTCTATTTTCTATGTCAGCCTTTGAAGATATCTGGAAACCATTCATAACCTTTTTCAAATTCAACCAAACACAGTTTGCAACTGCATATATTCCTTCTGACCAATCTCAGTATATCCAACAGTAGCTCGTGTCTGTCATTTTGTCCTATCTTGTCTCTTGTCTGTCTCTTTGTCCTGTCCTCACCATATGGTCCAGTCCCACTATTCTGTTTCATGTATATCTGTCATTTATCTTATGCTGTAGTTCTGTTTCTGTATGTTATTCTGTATGTTCTGTACATTTATTGAGTTATTAAAATTGATTTTTAAAGTGAAAATGTCACGAGAGTGTACATGATTCTAGAGTAAAATGCACCATGGCCAGTAAAGCATAACGATCATTTAAAGAGTGTTTATAGCCCAGTTTTCAGTTTTCCTAAGAGAACTAATGTGTTCTGTACGTAAGTCTGAAATGAAAGACCATTTGACTGTGTGGAGTGCAAATGCATGAATCCTTTAAAAGCACTACTCAGATGCTGCACGTGAGACTGTCTTGGTAATTAGAGCTGCATGATGTGGACAAAATATCAGTATTATGAACATATTGCAATAGTGATGCCTTTTTCAATACACAGCGCAACAGACTCTCACACACCTGAGAAGCCCACTGGGGAGTCGGGCTCATCTCCAGCCAGCTGCACTGGGTGATGAATAAAGTGATGATTCAACACAGAGACCCTCTTCTCCACATCATCTGTGAACTAGATAATAACAAAGATCAATTCAAAACACACACAACCACACACACACAAAATCCACATACATATACACATACACACACGAACACACAAAATACACACATACGCAATCTCTTATTAAAATATAAATATATCTCTCTCCTCTGGCACTTACCCTCTTCACCGTTTTTTCTATACTTGTGTATTTATCTCTGACATGTTTTTTCTTTTGACAGGGTTTGTTAAGGTCTGTATCTTAGCAGGTAATAACTTGGTTAAAAGCAGATGTTGATTTAAGTTCAGGTTTACAGGTACAGACGCAGATTACTTAAGTGCTGATGTACGCCACTCTGGATAAGAGTGTCTGCTAAATGCCATACATGTAAACACAAAATACGCATATATATATATATATATATATATATATATATATCCACACACACATACACAATACACATATAGACATACACAGACACACAGACAATCAAAAACAATAAACAGAAAAATATAGCCACACTGTATTCACCTGCCCAGTTTCAGGTTCAATGAGGTCGAAAAAAGCCCGGACTGTGGCCAGCACCAACTCCTTACACCTTCAAAAAACACACCCACACACAAAATGAAGCTTACACAATATACATACAAACCAAAAGCATGCTGTAATCAAACAATCAAATAAAAACCATTTAAAACCAATAATAACTGTAGACAAGTACAGATGCACCAACATGTCTGACAGCAGTGAAAGCATCCAACACATGGAACAACACATTTCATGGTTTAAAAAGAGTCACCAGACAGGTGTTAGATATTAAACGAGCTATTACGTGAACAAACGAGTGCATTTAAAGTTCAAGTACAGTCAAGAATCTGTCTCTCCACACAACCAGTTAATAGGACGTCAGACATGCACTGTTACAGATTCTTTCATCTCGTTTAATTTGACATTTTCATTTATAGTTATTCACTCAACTTTCCAACGATTAATAATAAAAAAAATCTGAAGTTTATGAAAATATGGATAAGCAGTAAAATCTGTGATACTGTATGTAAATTATTTCCATGAAAGTAAGGAAAAAAATAAGGCATCATATTTGAAGATATCTTTTACACAACATTAATAACACATCATTCATAAATATAACCATGTGATGTTTGCATTATAAGTACTTCATGGAGTCCTTCAGTAAGTGCTGTACTGTAAAGTATCAGGGACCAGGGACGCTGGATAATCTCTGAAGGCGTGTTGTTTGGACAGAAATGTGAGTGAACTACATACCACACGATGGACAGGTGGTCTGTAGACACCCAGGTTCGCGGAACTGCAGTGACCTACAAAAACAACAAAGAAAAAAACTGATGCACTCACATAAAACCCTCATTCTGACCTAAAACAACCAATGTGTTAAAAACAACATATTCTTCAACACACTGAGGAGATCTGTACAAGACATACATTGACAGTATTGCAGTGTTGCAATTCTACTGCTACGTACTGAAATTGGGATTCCTTACAAGACACAAAGGCCCTATATTTTTACTTGTCTGGAAATAAAAAGTGGTCTAATGGTACATTGTTTCGAATGGTACATTTACTCCCCCATCCATTCAGTCCATATATAGAAAATAAGCCAAAAAAAAGAACATTTTCAAATCAAAAGTTTTTGTGATGACACAAAATCAACACATTTGAATATATCTCCTTATTCTGGCTTTAGCAGTTCAGCCCCAACCACTCATGCCCCGATTCTCTGACACCTTTAACAGTTAAAAATGATATTTTTGTTGAATTACATGAAGACCTCGATTCATCAAAACACCCAGTAACTCACCTGGCAATATTGCATATTGTAAATTAAAAAATGAACTCTAGAAGACTGAACCTGAAACCTGTGGTTAGTCTGATTGGCCTCAAGTTAAGAAAATAAATTCACGGCCCCATTCTTAAGATGTTTAATCACAAAATCTCTGTCAGATACACGTTCAGCCTTTAACCCTTAGAACTCAGAGCATACTATTAAAATCTGATTTTAACAAAAACCACTGTTTGTTCTACTACACGCTTGCCATTTCCTGCTCTTTCTCTCCGGACCCCCTCCCTCCGCCACTCACTTGCGGGCAGAGACTGTCCTGAAAGTTCTCCTGGGTTCAAAGGTCTCAAGCATTAACACAAACCAGGGGAACTTCCAAATCCGGAGTTGTTTTGCATTATGATGACAATTTAACATTTGTTGTTAAAATTTGTTCCAAGTGTTAATGGGTGGCAATACTAGCAACATGCTGCTAATAAAGTTCTGCTAATATTTTATATACATTTCAGTGCAATTTAACATTTGTGAATGTTCCTAGACGGTTTCTCTTACCACAACAGACAGCTTGTTGGGGTCATCGGCAGGGCAGGACAGGGCAGTGAGTCCTGAGCGCACCTGGTAGTCCCGGTAACCACCTCCCGCCGACAGGACGGTCACATTACGCAGGTCCTGCGCTCCTGCAGTCCAGCGCTGCTGGACAGAACGGTAAAATTCTACAGCAGACACACAAATGAGACATAAATGCCTGTAAAACTGTACTGTCAAAAATTGTTGCATTTGTACCAGACGGTCTCATTGCTATATGTTCCTAAATAATGCTGGTTTGAGAGTACTCTGCTAAAGTCTTGAACACATTTCTTTATATATTTTGCTTTGAATCACCTTGCTGGGACGAAAGCACTATTTTCCGTCTGTCAAACTGTCATCTTTGCCATATTGAGTAGATTAAATGAAAGAAATTGGAACTGTGACAGGCTGCAAAGTGCATAAAGATATAACATTCCTAGAGTTCCAACCACTCAGCATTCAGCACCACCAGTATACTGATCACCGCCTGATCATCTGGAATCATCTGCTCCTGTTTCTTCACTGGTTCAGGACTTCAGTTAGATGAGCTTTGTTCTGTTTCAATGATTCATCCATAGGTCACTGTTTGGCTTAACAAATAAAAACATTCTTCTGTAACTGCTAAGGTCTAGGGACTGGTCTGAAAATGAGAGTCTTTGAATGTCCTTCAGGAAGCCTGGAGAACTGTTCCTCAAGACTACATTAAAAACACAAGAAAGTCTGGATCTTTGGAAGCAAAAATACGAAAAAAAATGAAGATTTAAGGCTTTTGTACAGTACTGTACATGGAAGAAACGGTAAAGCAGTTTTTTTAGATGCCCACGGAGATCTTGAGCTTCACATGAGATATTGCTCAGCAGTGTTACTTATACATAATCATACCAGCCATATTTCAGCATTCGGTGAATACATGGACCAGATGAAAAGGATGGTTTCCTACCCAGTATATATGGATCCAGAGAGACGACAGGGGCATGGTGAGGCGAGGCCTGGGTCAGGATGAGGCTGACCTGGCGGGGGTTGAAGCGAGGCAGAGTGAACAGAGCTCTCGCCACTACACCACCCATAGAGTGACCCACCAGTACCACACTGCTGGGAGGGTCCGGAACATTCTGTTAAAGAGAAAAATGGGTTCTTTTAACGGAAGTGAAGAACACTGGTAGTTAGTTAACCAACAATTGAGGCAACTTGCTCAGTTCTAATTGCATTCGAAGAACACATTTCACACCAACAATCATCAGATAAGAGGAGGTAGAACTACACAAATCCTGTACCTTACTGTAACTATACTGTACATTACAGTACAAGTACAGTTTTAATTATTATTTAATTTAAGGAACAAGTAAGGATTTTAGCACTTCTCACTTGCCTGACACTTTCCCCAAATTGTAAGTCACTTTGGATAAAAGCTTCAGATGAATGGAATGGAAATGAATGTAAAAGCCCCATGTGAAAAAAGTAACTGTGCCCTTATTTTTACAAGCAACACACTAACCAATCTGATAGCACAGGTCAACAGGCCATTTTCATCCAAGATCATTTTGTGTAGGTTTTGTTCATGCTGATTTCAAATCTGTCATTATTTTTTTCTCTAGCACATTTAGTTTATATGATAACACTACTTACATTTTTCATGCTATCTGATATTATAGCCTAAGCACTCCACACCATGCAACGTTGGTATTTTTATGTTACAGACAATACTGACTACGATTGATTTCAGTTATTATCATGTTTAGAAATTGTAAAATGTCATCCAGGCAGTTTCTGTTATGTGTGTGGTTCATTAATGTCGAAAGCACACAGTCTATATCCCAACTGTACTTTGGCTGTCCACTGAGTGACCAGGATAAATCTTGGGCTCCAGATGTCATCTGCACCAGTTGTTCCAATTGACTGTGTGACTGGCTAAATCGGCGAAAGGCAGCGATGCCTGATGGTGTGGAGGGAACGTCAAGACCATCTCAACGATTGCTACTTTTACCGTGTGAACACAAGTGGATTCTTAACTAAAACTAAGCACAAAATTGTATTCCCCAGTCTGCAATCAGGCCTGTTCCTATACCACCACTTGATGGTCTTGCTTCTGTAGAAGGTGGCAAGGAATATGATGAAGGTGCAGCTGCATGTTACATTCCAGAATCATCTGATCCTGATTACGTATCCGATGAGGATTCAGAACCTGAGACATTTATACATGCAGAACAGAATGACATGGTTCGTGATCTTAATTTATCCAAAGGCAAAGCAGAACTTCTTGCTTCAAGGCTTAAGCAGAAGCACTTGCTTGCAAACAGTTACTGTAACTCAGCTGTACAGAACACGAAATCACAACTTGACATTCTTCACTACTGATGGCTCACTGTGCTCTTGTCATGACATCAATGGACTCTTGTCATGATATCAAGGAACACATGCTTATGTTTTAGTAAAAACTACATATAAGTACATTGTAAACTAGCATTACTAGTTGACCTGTGCAATCTGATGTTAACCAGTATTTCTCAATCCCAATTATGGAGCCTCCTGCTCTGCACATTTTGGCATTTCCCATTCTAAGCCATTAATCGGCTCATTAAGATTTTAATGGGCTGCAGTGGGTTTGTTAAAGTAAAGAAACCACTAAAAACGCAGGGCAAATTTTCCAGGATGGGGTATTAAAGCTCTAAACCTGCTGTTCGTGTGCACTTTGCTGACCTTGTAAAGACGCAGGATGACCCTGATGCTCTCATGGAGGAAGTGTGTTTGCCGCAGAAGGCTACCGCCGTACAGAGCCACCAGCTCCTCGTTAAAGTCGATGGTGAAGACATTCATATGGACCCCTCCACCCACACCCTCAGCCTTCCTCAGAGCCACGGAACCCAGAGAACGAGCTGAAGGACAGGAGAAGAAGTTACTGGCGGTTCTAAAAAAATCAAGATAATCATGTAATCCAACAAAAGTCTCATTTTAACCATTAAAGGTGTTAGTGGTTAGTGTAACCAGAACAAAGGTACTGGGACACACCTGTTCTTCAAAGCTTGGGTTAATCTTAATGCTTCAGCAGACCAAGACATCATGCTCCCAACATGGTGGACACTGTTTGGGGAAGAACCTTTTCTATTCCAGCATGACTGTGCCCCAGTGCACAAAGCAAGCTCCATAAAGACATGGCTGGATGAGTTCACCGTGGAAGAAGCTGACTGGTCCTGACTTCAACCCTATCCAACACCTTCAGTATGAACTAGAACGTAGATTACGAGCCAGGCCCTCAACATCAGTGCCTAACCTCATCAAGGCTCTACAGAATGAATGGGGGCACTGGCGTTGGACTAGAAGGCCTGGCTCACAATCTCTGTTCCAGTTCATCCCAAAGGTGCTGGATGGGGTTCAGGCCACACTGAACTCATCCAACCATGTCTTTGCTTTGTGCAAGCTCCATAAACCGAAACACTCCAAAATCTTGGTTGGTTTTGTGACATCACAAAAACTATGATTTAAAGATACTGTTTTTGTATCTTATTTTCTGTATATGGACTGTATGGATGGGGGAGTAAACGTACCATCTGAAACAATATTTACAAGCCTTAAGCCTTTTTAATTCTAGAAGAGTGATTTAACAATCTGAAAGGCATTACAATCGCAATATTTAGCAGTAAAATCTCAATACTGATATTTTGTCCATATTGTGCAGCTCTAACCTGTTATGTAAGTCTTACCTTGCTTGTAGCTCCCTGCGTTCCCAGGTAGGAAAAGGACTGGAGCTCCAGTGAGTTTAAGCCCCTGTGTTTCTTGAGCATACTGGCCTTCTCCATACAGGTAGAGTCCGTAAGCTGGGTACTGACGCGCCACGCGCCGAGGAAGCTGGATCCGCTGCAAATAAACACACCGGTGAGTCAGTGGCAGGTATTTACCTTCTGATCTTCGGAAGAAGGCATCACACTACTGTTACAGACATTTACTTCTATAAGCACATGTATGCTTGGCTACACTGCAATGAGAGTCACCCTCAGAGCATTTCTGATTTTTAAATAACAGTGTTTGAAAGACTGATTGATTGATTGATTGATTGATTGATGGACCGAACAACATCTACACTGCTTTGCCATTGATCCTGAAGGACTTGAGAGCTTCAGTGTTTCTAGGGTTGCGCTGGTAGAGACTGGATGTGCTAAGAATATCATCTGGTCGCAGTAGTACTACAGCAGGGTTGTTCTTTGAGCCTGCATGTCTCTGTTAAGTAGGTGTTATTTATCATTTCAGCCATTTACACAGTACACAGTGTGACGAAACAACATTTCTCTGGGACCACGGCGCTCCTCCAGGGCCACAGCGCTCCTAGTTTCATAGGTTTTGTGATGTGACAAAACCACCACTCTGGCAACATCAGTTTAGCCCCGCTTCATGCTGAAGTTCTAAGGAGTGTCTCAGTCGTGTCTTTTGAGAGAGCTGCAACAAAGGGCAGCCCATCACAAAAAAGATCAATTACATATATCAGTCTTAAAGGAACAGTAACAAAAACAACCTCTTTAATTCTAAAGGATAAAAAAAAAACTGCATAATGTAGAATTCAGACCATTTAAAAACGCTTCAGAAAAATTGGTCTTTAATGGTTAAAGCATAAAATAATTTAGGTTTGTTTGGTACACGAAGACCTCGATTCATCAGAACACCCAATAACTCTCCTGGAGCTGTGATTGGTCACCCTGTCAGAAACTGTGATTAGTTAGATCAGGGGTGTATAACTCCAGGCCTGGGGGGCTGTGGTAAAGCATGTTTTGGTGATTTCCCTGCTCAGAAACACCTGGTTCACCTCACCAGTTAATGGTCAGATTTAGTGAATGTGTTTGAGGAGGAGAACCATCAAACTGTGCTGGACACCGGCCCTCCAGGACCAGAGTTTGAAACCCCTGAGTTAGTGCAGGAACAGATATTGCAATAATTATTTAATTTATTTATTGTGCAGTCTCAGTTTAGGCTGATGCCTTTTGTAGAATAAAAATGGATAACTCTGTTGAATAAGAGGTTTGTAGTGAAGCAGGATTACGGATTCTTACATTGTGCAGTCGAATGAAACATTTTGATCCACTGGAACATTTTAATTTACATTTACGCCATTTAGCAGACACTTTTATCTAAATCGACTTCCATTCCCTAACTACAGGAGACAGTCTCCCTGGAGTAACTTGGGGTTAAGGGTCTTGCTCAGGAACCCAGTGGTGGTTTGCTGAAGATAGGATTCAAACCCATGACCTCTTGGTCCAGAGGCAAATATCCTACCCACCACCGCTCCACCACTTACTCTACTAGTAGCTATTATTGAAGTACTGCTTAAACAAAAAAATAAAGAGTGAATACTTTGTAAGAGTTTGTAAATATGTTACTGAGCAGCTCGACACATTTAGAAAGAAACAGCCAGATGAAGGCGGGTGAGAAGAAGCACAGGTGTTCCTTCACCGCTGTCTAGACCTGTCTGCTCCCCTGCTGGTCTCAGGTGTGTATGTGGTGTGTCTCTCATGTGTGTATGGAAGTTGTTAGGGGAAGAGAGGTTCTTAGATGTGTGGAGGCTCTAAGGCATGTGTAGGTGCGTGGATGTTGTTAGGTGAAAGAGCAGGTTGTCAGATGTGGGCAGTTCTCAGGTGTGTGTGTGTGTGTGTGTGTGTGTGTGTGTGTGTGTGTGTGTGTGTGTGTGTGTGTGTGGAGGTTGTCGGGTGTGGCGCAGCTCTCAAATGTGTGTGTGTGTGTGTTTGTTTGTGTGTGTGTGTGTGTGTGTGTGTGTGTGTGTGTGTGGAGGTTGGTGGGTGGGGTGTGGTTCGTATGTGTGTGTGTGTGTGTGTGTGTGTGTGT
>JBBPCY010046844.1:0-13199 GCA_037974405.1 Brachyalestes nurse
GTTCACGCCCACAAGCCCCGCCCCCGCCACCGCCGATTCGTTGGGCCCCGTCCCCAAGTCCCGCCTCAAGCCCCGCCGCAAGCCACGCCCCCTGCCACCGCCGATTCGTCCCCCCCGCATTAAAAATGCTATCTGCGCCCCTGATGACCAGCCATTATTGGTATAGTGCTTTATGTTTTCCTGGTGAGTAGATATCACAATGCAAATGATCCTAATTGTTTAACAGATGACCTGCAACTGATAGATGCATGTGGTGGTTTTCTAACTAGTTGTCTTTAATGGTAGCCTTTAAGCCAATTCCCATTATCCAGCAAAACCATGAGGTTTTAATCCAAGAGGTTCTAATGGTCCTTTTTCAGCAGCGATGTGATTACACTTACATGTAGAAAGTAATGTAATGCACTACATTATAAATTCTTATGTTGTTACTGACTTAATACTAATAGTGATATTTGCTACTTGTAAATAAATTGCGCATTATCCTCTATATATATTATTTGTCCCTGCTCTTGTGGTGAAATCACTTTTTCCTGCGAACAAACAGGCATATCCCATAACATTGTGAAAGTCATGGCTGGTTGTGAATGCATGTTTGGTACTGATGTATTCCAAGAAAGCAATGCCTTGCCACCAAAAGTGGAACCGCAATCTTCTCTGAAATGTTTAAAGCACAATTTCTGAAAAGTCAGATGTAGTGAGTGTCACTCAAGTATCCCATGTATCTTCACACACTCTTATTCTGAGGTAACAAAAAACTAAAATCTTATATAAACCATTTTCCCCAAATGTAACCAAGACTGTATGGCTATTCTTCATTTTAAAAAAAATGAAAAAACTGAAAACTGAAAGCACAACTAAAAGTAGTAGTAGCACTTATTCACTGCCCTTTACAGACAGCCATAGAAAAAAATGAGTCCACTTTCCCTTTTTTTTCTATTCACTGTTTGTACACTATGTGTGTGTGTGTGTATGTGTGTGTAAATGCACATGTTGCTATTTTTATGAGCTATTGCAGTGTGAGCTGTGTAAAAAATAAGAAATGCCTCCATATGTGTAAGTGCAGTAGTTGTATAGCCGCTAATCTATGTGCTGTATTCCAGCAGCGTCACTCCTGATTCAGTTTCTGATGGGATGAAAAAGAGCTCACACATGCACACACTCTGCTCTTAACATCACTATTTTAATTGTTGCAATGTAAAATAATGTAAGTGCAGTTTAACATTCCCAATGTATAATAAATGATTCATATTTTTGTTTGGAATTTTTAAATCAAGTGTGGTCAATAGTGTATAAAAGAACACATTTTAAACAGACACACTCACACAAAACACAAAAAATTGATTGTCTCTTATTTTTTCCGTGTCTGTATAATGGTATGTCATACATTGTCAGAAACTACATAATCAAGTCTATTTGATTTTACTAAACAATTCAACAGGGGTGGAGGAAAGAGTGGAATGGCTAGAGAAGCAACTTCAGGTCAATTAGTTTTGCCTGCTCAGCAACATTTGGGTTACAGAGGACATTGTGTGAATGTGGCTTTGCACCAGCATTTTCCTTTAAGTTAAGGATCTTATAGCTTTACAGGCATTTTTTCTCAAACGTGACCCAAAGCACTAGTATGAGGTATTACATCCAAACATCATGAGTTTTTCCAGTCGGTGGAACAGGAATAACAACAGAAGTGTCACCATTTCACCTGAAATAGCAGCACTGTGAAGCTTGATGGCCCAAATTTGTTAGTCATCTTATTGTGGGAGCTCCAGAATGAGCTGAAGACACTAATATTTGCCCTCTTTTGTCTCCTGAAGTCATTTTTTATTTCCTTATTTACTAGTCTGCTTCAAGCCAGGTGGGAGTTTATTGCATGCACACACACAAACACCATTTACCGTTAGATGTTTTTAAAGCACAAACTCTTTGCTGAGGCTGTTTACTCAGGGGCTTTCTCACTGAACGCATCTCATATAAAATCTGTTTGTTCTGTTTTGCTCTTTTTCTTAAGTACTAAAAGCAGAATGTGTTCTGAAAACAACCATGCACTTTTTGGCTTATGTGTCAAAATTAAATCTGACCTAGATTAATCTCAACGCCACTGTGTCCTATAGATTATATAAGTGTGATTTATGTTTGCTTAAGAGCACTTTGAACTCTGTTATTGAAATTGAAATGAAGTAAAAAAAAAACAAAAGCAGCATTTGTTGATTATGTATGATTTAAAAGTCATACTGCCTTTTATTCTAGAAACTGAGGAACAGCATTATTGAAGCTGTCTTACTCAAAGCAGGTCTCTGCTGTCAGCTGCTTCCTGAGTTTTTTTTATTCATAATTGGTATCCAGAGTGGTGGGATTTAAATATGAAGAGGCAAACACTGGTATTCTTTCTTTGACCCATTCTTGTTCTTTGCTGCAATATTAGATTTCTGTCTTGGACTGTTTCTTGTTCTTCACTGTAATGTTTCATTTCTGTCGTAATCTGTCATAGCAGCTTCTTTCATTTCATTCTCTATTCACAAGTCTTCATGAATCAGGCACCATGACAAGATAATTAGAAGTTTTAAAAAGATTTGGCGACTTTTAGTGGACACATACATGGGTTGGATTGGATTTCCCTTAAAAGGAAAGAGACCCCAATATTTTTTTCATATTCCTTTTTCATTTTTTCTATATTTTTTGAGTAAGGCCTCTTACTTCTACCTTGTAAATCCAATTATGCTTCCATATTCTTCCAACAATGTGGCAACAGTTTGGGAAAGGCCTGTTTCTGTTCTGTTCAGTGCCCTGACCTCAACCCAGCTGAACACTCTTGGGAGGAACTGAGACATTGGTTGTGAGCCAAGCCTTCTTGTCCAACATCAGTGCCTGACCTCACAGATGCTCGTTTGTCTGAATAGGCATACATTCCCATAGACACACTCCAGGTTAATTCTATATGCAGGGCTCCAGACAAAATAAAAACCTTAGGATCCATTGGCTCCTAAGCACAAAATATTTAGGAGCCAAATTATTTTTTAGGAACCATAATCTCTGTCAAATGTGATATAAATAAAAAAATATTGTCATGGCACATGATGTCAGTCTTACCCCATGTAAAGAGCACTGACCACAGACATAGAATATTACTAGACTGACCCCAGATATAGAATATTACTAGATGACCAGCTGCATCGTACGTCAACGTCGGCGGGATATTGCGAGAGGCATTGCTGTGGAGTGAAGTAGTGGATAAAGATGCCTCACAAATATTCTGCATGAAGCTGTACACTCCAAACCAGATTTCATAGGTAAGGCTGAACAATTGTTCTGATTTTATTTGGTCATTTTAAAATCCCGTTTTATAAACCTTAACTTTAGCTAAGGCAGGCTAAGCTATCAAAGCTATGCATTTCTGTGTTCAAGTCAGCCTCCAAACAACTTTTTGGCTAAATGTAGGCACTAACTATTAAGATTATTGTCAGCACTTTAGTTAACTTTTCTCAAACTCTGAAAGTTTCCTAAAGAAATCCACCTCAGTTTGTAATAAGCTAGCAAAGCTAAGCCTCCCTGTGTTCAAGTCAGCCTCAAAACAACGTTTTGGCTAAACGCAAACACTATAGTTATAATGGCCAAATATAATCAAAACAATTGTTCTGCCTTAGCAGGGTTTGTCATTCGACACATTTTGAGAAAGCTGTCCTGTGATGTGTGCCGTGCTAGTTTGCTAACAGATGCTGAACCAGCATCATGGCCAAAGAAGCACTTTCTCACTTTAAAAACAATGGAGGTTTGATGAATCCTTCTGAGGGGACAGTCAAGGTGGTTAAAGTAGCAGAGTGTGTTATCTGACAGTCAATATCAGGGCAAGCAGTCAGTGTATCTTTGATCAATCAATTTGTCTGGGCCACAGTTTGGAGTTGACAACCATCATTTTAAGCTCTTGTCTTTAGTTGTGTTTGTCTTCCACAAACTAAGGCTGCACCACACTGCCAGACTGAACACTAAAGTGGCAACACACGAAAAAGCTGTGTAAGACAGTTCTGTTCCAAGGAGTTTAGATCCAGTTCTGTATATTTTTATTACCGAGCCACTGATAACACAGTAACCACATTGTGTGTGTGTGTGTGAGAGAGAGAGAGGAATGAGTGAAATGTTTTCAGAAATTATTTCTTGAGCCCACGTGTATAAAATAAAATGTTTGCAGTTTTTGTCACAAAGTCTTATTGTATTTTCTTCAGAAAACCACATCTATCTGTATAACTTTACATGCGCTTTCGTCAGTATGGCCATGTGCTGACAGATCGCATGAACTGGGAACAGTGAACGCGAGTCTGCCCTATGTGTCTATGCGTTTGGGAGCCAAAGGAGCCAGATCTTCTTAGTGATCTGATCCAAATGACCCGACTCAATAAAAAGAGCCGAAATTCCCATAACTAATTGTGTGATAGTGTAGTAGGAACAGCAGACTCGGGTTGAGTGTATCTGCACATTGTTCTGAGATGTCATTTTTTTTGTATTTTAAAGCGGACATATTATGCAAAACTCATTTTAGTTATAATAGGTCTGTGGGCTATACAAAACATGTTCATGAAGTTCTTTGCACAAAATTATTCTCACATAAAGAGATATCACCGGCTTTATTCTTCACAGTTTCAGGTCCTTTTAAAATGAGCCGTTTAGAGCCATTTAATTTGCATAGAACCCTCATCTGTCGAGACCCCACTCACTAGATTAGTTGAAGATCCGCCATTTTGTCTGCTGGTTTTACAAGCTTAGCGAGAGCGCTACGGCTACAGGCAAAGGCAGGTCACTCATTAAGTGTTGTGTTGTTGCTGCAAAGACCAGCATAAGTCCCTCCACTTTCTCCCAGACAAAGAAAACAGAAGAATTGTGTGGCTCCATTTAATTTTCGATGGCCGTATCACAGCAACAATCGGTTTCATTCCACCTTAAAAAGTTCCACCTTAAGTATTTAAGGTGGAACGGAACATTCGAATAAGAAGCTAACTTCAGCATCTTGGGGGATCTGTACACTGTCTGTGACAAGTCAGTAGATGAGGGAGAAGTACTGTACTTTCAAATAATGACTTTTGTGTTTCTACCGCAGTTAAGTTTCGTTTCGTGACGAGCAGCGTAAGGGGTGGGTGGAGCATGGGATGGTGCGCCGTGGCCAGCAACAGCTTATTTGCAGGAAAAGGACAGAGCCCTGAAACGGCTTGTTTTAAACGGGACTAAAACTGTGAATAATAAACCTGGTGATATCTCTTATGTGAGTGTGATTTTGTTCATAGAACTTCATGAACATGTTTTGTATAGCCCATATTATAACTTGTTTTGCATTTAATTCAGTTCTGAAGTAATAGACTTTCATCGCCCTGAAAGTAACAGTTACTTTACAAAAAATATTAAGAAGCACAATTTTAATGTTGTGAGTAAGGTCAACAACCTTATGCATGTTCACGCAAGTATTGGATTTTACAGTGTGAGACTCTCAGATAATGCCCTGCTTGCACAAGTTCCTGTCTTCAATGGAAGTAAGGGGCCTAGCCCTGAAAACCCTGAAAAACTCTGTGTGTGTGTGCATGTGTGTGTGTGTATGTGTGTCAGTGTCAGGAGCCTCTACCTTTCCAACCCTGCAGCAAAGTCTCATGAATGAATCATTATATGTAAATGTTTCCTGTTCATAAAGCTGTCAAACTGACCCACAAGTTTCAATTGAATCAAACCTTTGCAGGAACAGCCGTGTGTATGGTATGTACACTATATGGACAAAAGTATTGGGACACACCTGCTTTTCAGGGCTAGGCCTCTTACTTCCAGTGAAGGCTAATCTCAGTGCTTCAGCAAACCAGACATTATGGACAACGCCATGCTTCCAACTTTGGTCTACGCAGTTTGGGGAAGAACCTTTTCTGTTCCAGCATGACTGTGCCCCAATGCACAAATCAAGCTCCATAAATACATGGTTGGATGTGTTCGGTGTAGAAGAACTTGACTGTCCTGCACAGAGGCCTGACCTCAACCCCATCCAACACCTTTGGGATCAACTGGAACGGAAATTGTGAGCCAGGTCTTCTTGTTCAATATCAGTACAAGTGCTACAGAATGAATGTGCACAAATTCCCAAAGAAACACTCTAAAACCAAAACGAATGGAAGCTGTAATGGGGGAAAACTCCATTTAAAAGTCTGTAGCAGCGTATCTTGAAAGGGAGCTATGTTGGAGTCTCAGCTTTTAGTGTACATACAGCAAAGGAATCTTCCAAATACGTTCACCAACTGAACGGCATCTTTCACATTACATGCCTTTTCTTTTTCTGCTTCATCGCCTTCTTCTTCTTCTTCACATTATTTTAATCCTGTTAAAACACACACAATGATGCCTACTGTCAGAAACATGTTACTGCTGACGTTACTTGGCTCACACAAGTAAACCTTAGTCCAGTTTTGAAGTAATAGACTTTCATCGGCCTGAAAGTAACAGTTACTTTACAAAAACTGAGAAGCACAATTTTAATGTTGTGAGTAAAGTCAACAATCTTATGCAAGTTCATGCAACTATTTGATTTACAGTGTGGGACTCTTAGATAGTGCCCTGCTTGCACAAGTTCCTGTCTTCAATGGAAGTAAGTGGCCGTGCCCTGAATACCCTGAAAAACCGTGTGTGCATGTGTGTGTGTGTGTGTGTGTGTGTGTCAGTGTCAGGAGTGTCAGTGTTTCCAGCCCTGCAGCAAAGTCTCATGAATGCGTCATTATTTTTAAATGTTTCTCAAAAGTGAATGTTTCTCAGTGAAGGCTGTTCTCAACGCTTCATTATGGACAACGCCATGCTTCCAACTTTGTGGACGCAGTTTGGGGAAGAACCTTTTCTGTTTCAGCATGACTGTGCCCCAATGCACAAAGCAAGCTCCATAAATACATGGCTGGATGTGTTCGGTGTAGAAGTTGACTGTCCTGCACACAGCCCTGACCTCAACCCCATCCAACACCTTTGGGATCAACTGGAACGGAAATTGAGAGCCAGGCCTTCTTGTCCAATATCAGGACAAGTGCTACAGAATGCATGTGCACAAATTCCCAAAGAAACACTTCAAAATCTTGTGGAAAGCCCTCCAAAAAGAGATGGGACCAGTCTGTAGCAGCGTATCTTGAAAGGGAGCTATGTTGGAGTCTCAGCTTGCGCTCCTTACAGTTATAAATCATACCCTGTAAACTTCAGCAGAACTAGCTCTGTTCTCTGTTTTTCCAAGGGGAGCCACTGCACATTTGTCTAGAACGTCTGATCACCATTGGATCACTACCTTCCCAGGTCTGCACTCACTGGGACCCTGTGCCAAAGTGTCCTCGACTGGCTTGGCTGCGATCAACTCCTCACGTGCTCCTCCCCCATCCAGGGGCAACTGCTGTTTAAAGCTCTAGTGAAGACTGTTCTTCCTGTTGTTGTGGCCGTCACCCTGGCTTGCTCATCAGAGATTTACTTATGTATTTTATTATTTTAATTTTTTCTCTCACACACACTCACATACATAATTTTCTCTCATTTGTGAAGCAGCTTTGTGACAATGACCATTGTTAAAAGCGCTATATACATAAAATTGAATTAAAATTGAATTGAATTGAATTGAATTGACTGGAGACTCTCAGCTACTTTTCCAACAAAATCTAACTTTTAACTGTACCAACTCTGTTAGCCGTAGAGGGCCAACCTGTCATTATGTTAAGAGATTCACTTTCTTTGACCTCTCTAAGTTGTCCAGAGGAGGATGGGTTCCCCTTTTTGAATCTTGGTTCCTTCCAAGATTTCTCCCTGCAGCTCAGGGAGTTTGTTCACTAAAGGTTTGGACCTGAACTCTGTAAAGCTGCTTTGTGAGAAATTTGGTTGTAAAAAGCGCTACATTAATAAAATTTAACTGAATTGTACTCAAGTCCCTGTTTATGCAATGGTCAGGTATTCTAATACTTTTGTTTAGTGTACATACAATAGCATCTATACCTTTACATCCATCTTATGAGCTGAAGTCATCTTTTGAACATTTGATTTGAATTTATTTTCTAGTAAACTTGATAAAATGTTTTAAAAGGCAAAGTTCACTGATTTAGAACTGATTTACTGCAGCTAACAGTTCTAAAGAATCGGTTTTCCTAAAACTTATTTTAGAGGGAGGGACACTGAGGAGCAGACGGGTCCGCTCTTGCCCTTTGCTGGGTTAACCTTATTGTGATTAACAAGCCATTTAAACTCCTGAACATGGCTTTGATTTAAAACCATGGTGCATAGCCTTTATGTTGTTATTGTTGCTAGTTGTCTTTAGCTTGCTAACTGCTAAGATACTAAGCATCATAAAAGTATTTAATTACTATAACGTATACTGGTACAGTAATGGAACAGCTCTTGGCAAGGCCAAATGACCATGCTTGTTAGAACTGGTACCGAAATGAGCCATTTATCATAACTGCCCTCTGGCCTGCTCATGTGACCCCCAACCCCCTCCTCCTGAATTAATCTGGTGACGCTAATAGACTGCCTAACAAATTCATAGCCCGTGTCTCCTTTGCTTGTGGTAGTTGGACCTCTGCCACGAATCAGTCTGGAACTGGAGACCACCTAATCTCAGTAACAGAGGGGGTCTTGTCAGCTGAAACTAAAATGTGTCCAAGATTCAATATCATGTAGCATATCCTAGTATTTTTGAGCAAAATGCAGTACTTGAGTCTCAGAAAATGTTGTATTCCGCCCAATGACCCAGCTGGTATCAAAGTCCACCTGTGGGATAAAACAAAAGGCCACGTTTTGTTCTGAACCAAGTCAAATATGTATTGCAAGTGTGAGTTTCATATTATCAGTGATGAGCTCCCTGACCTCACATCTCACATACTGTACCAAAAGCTTATATGTTTCTTATAAAATGTTAATAAATGATAGACAGTGTTTTTGAACATTAATGAAATGTCAGTATTTGTTAAAATGAGTTAACTACACTCACTCGGCAGCCAGTGGTGACTACGATCTGCTTCGCTTGGTGAATAGGTTAAACACAGAGAAAGAATTTCAAGCTGTTCACACTGTGCTGTGCTGTGGCGTGTTCACACGTGACAACAGGGGGCGACTTTACTTTATTGAAAATCACTATGTTGCAGTTCCACCTTGCTGGTGTTGATGCTGGTAACTCATCTCTAGAAGGACAGTTTGTGTTAACCAGCCTCTAGATCTTTATTATTGTGCAGTATACAGTATATACTGTTGTATTATACAGCATACAGTATATACTGGTATAGTTTACAGTATGTACTAGTGCAGTATACAATGTGCTAAAAAAGAAATAATGTAGGCTACCTACAAAGAGGAGGAAGCCTGATTGGATCGCTGACCCTTCCAAAAGTAATTGTTTGAGAAACCTGTTAGCTAATTAGCTAGGATTTTTTTGCTCATTTTAAACAAACACGTTTTCTGACACATGGACTGAAGCAAACTTTTTTGCGCTACTGACCATTATAGACACAACTAATATTATATTTACTAGCTTGTTGGCTACTTTTTTGATGTATCCTATCACGTCACCGAGATGAGCATTGTTTTTTGAAAATAAAAGATCTTTCAGACTCTAATAATCAATAAAATATTTTTATTCTGTCTTTTTGTGTTGCCCGGTGGCTGGGGACTGCTGTCTAGAGTGTAGTATAGCCACCATCCACGGTAAAGTGTTCCTTTCTTTTTTTCTTTATAAACTGTGTTTGGTGTTATTGTGATTTCTATATAGCTACTGCGCCATAGTCTCGCTGATGTTTTCTTTCTAAGTTGTGTGCCAACACTTCCATTTAACATTTTGTACCTTCTTTATGAGTAACTGCATTCTTCTTCGTCAGTCTGGATCTCAAGGCAATAACAATTAAGGAGCACTTGTGTGATCAGAGTGGACCTCTGAGGAGAGTTGAACTGAACACATAACTCTGACCTGTTAATAAATGTCGCACTGCAAATCTGTACTGATGGTCTTAAAAAAAGTTTGCCTCAGAAATTTGCCTCAAAATTATTAGACATTTCATGAATTCTTAAATTGTGCCTGTTAACCTTTTCAAAGTTCAAAGTTCAATATTTCAATATTTAAATTCTCTTGCATGGTGGGTTTTTTCCCCAGTCCGCCATGAAATAATGTGCTGAAGTTCCAACAGGTGCTCTGAAATCTGTGAATGGTTTAAAGGAAGAAAAGGTTACACTGCAACCCAGCTTCAGTAATATTTTCTAAACAGTAAAATACTATTAAATTCTATAAAACCCATTTTTGACATATAAATGATAAATAAATAATAATTATGATAAAATTGCCAGAATGTTGCTAAGTGGTTAGAATGGTGTTCCGGGTGGTTACTAGGTTATTGTAATATGAATGTTACACAGTGTCAAAATGCTTTAATACAAGCACATCAATACTGATCAGACCAAACAAGCTAGAGCTGGAACAGTGTTGAATTTGAAAACTGCAGTACTGTTTATTAGACAAAAATTTGACAGAAATATGAAGAAAAATAATATACAGTTGGATAATAACAGTTGCATAATCACTATTAATGAACACACAGAGACTTTGGTAAAAATTGTGCTGATTTACCACTTTATTAGTCATTTGGTGTACTCAGAATTCACATTGTCATGCTTGACTTCAGTGCTGTAAAGGACAAAGAGGCTTACAGAATGTACATGAGGTGTTCTAGGCAGGACTGGCGATGGAGAGGGGGATGACACATTTCCACAAGCCATTTCTTCCTTATGTATTCCATACAGTAGGTGGGGTGGAGTTAGGTTTTAGTTTCAGTTCACTCCAGATTAATTATTTTCTCTTTATTGTGTCTGTTTTATGGAACATGGTCACGATAGAGGTCAAATGATTGAAGGTTTAAAGATAATATTGAAGGGATAGATACTCAAAGCTTTCGCCTAAAAACAAGATTAGAGCGTATTTAAGAAGGTCTTTTGAATTGGATAGCTGCTGAAAAGCAGCATGACAGGTTTGTTTAATTTTTCAACCTCATCACATCTGCTCCACTTTATTCGTCTTACTTTTTTTTACCTGAGTCGTTTCTCAGTGGTGGTACATCTAGTTTTAGTTGTAAGCGAAAATTGTACTACTCAAATATAAACCCAGATGTGTGGGCATTCCTCTCATGGGTATTAGAAAAAGTTTACACTGTTGAACCAAAGTTTAGGCCCCTATTAGTGTGATCCAGTTCCCCACTGGACTGACTGAAAGATTAAAATGGCTGTTAAGCTTTGGGTTTTCTTTTGATTTTTGAACCATCCTGTCACGATCTGTCCTGGTCCAGACAGGAATGAACAGAAGGCAGCATGAGCGCAGACTGACATCATGAAGTGATTGGACTTTATTACACAAACATACAGAACAAAAACAGGCACGATGGCCAAACATGAAAACTAAAGATTCAAAAGGTGAGGACACAGAACAAATTTAGGGTGAATGTATGCTCCCATACAGAGCACAGGATTAACTAACTTCAATACAGAACACCAGAACTAAGGACCAATGAGCAGTGAGGGGAAATCAAGTGAAACTAGAGTCAGCTGTGGAAGGTGGCGAGTCGGTACATTGGTCCTGCAGCGACCTCTAGCGGCCATTGACAGGTACCGTGACACATACTCTAATGATCAAAACTGATCGTCAAATAAAAACCTTTTTCATTTCATTAAATGTAACCCTGTCCCTATACCCTTTCTCCTCTAGTCAATCCATTGTCTGACAAAGCCATGATAGCATATACAGTGTTCTTACCATCAGTGTAAATACAACAAACCTAAAGATAATTTAGAAACAAATTCAGTAAATGTCTGTGAAAAACCATGACAATTCACAATATCATAATGCATTTATTATAATCACAGCTGGAATCATTATACATTAGATACTTTTGTAATGTTTATGAGGCACAATGGTTTGTTAACGTAATGCATTAAAAGTTTATCACTTTTGTTTACCTTTCCAAAATGTACAAATTACAACAAAATTGAGTTTTAGACAAGACATTTTGACCACATAACTTGGCTGAAAAGCAGATTGTGTGGCCATGATGTTCATCATATTTATAACATTTCACTCACCGCCAGAAAAATTTATTTTTTAAAACTGTTTTTCCATGCCTTCCCAGCATTCACAATATCCCCAATAATCTCAGCCATTGTAACTCTGGCCCAGTACCTATCACAAAGCATTTTAGTGAGGGGTTGCCTGTACGGATTGTCTTGCAAGTAGTACTGAATACGTGATAACTCATCAGTGGAGAGTCTCCTTCTGGAAGAGTAGAAGTAAGAAGTAATAAAAAGCAGCTCAGCTATGATTTTACCCATAGCCCATACATCAGAGTGGAGGGTTCTACTGCCTCCCCGTTGAATCTCAGGGGCAGCATAGGCCCTGTTCCCCCCGTCAGTAGCAGAGGAATGTCCGTTGACGGAAAATTTGGCCAGCCCCATGTCGATTATAACAGCTCGATAGGTGCCATATTCAACCTGCAGTAAGACAGTTAGCATAACATTTTGGAAATTCTTTGGGAAAATGAGTGTACCAGAGCATCTAATTATCTAACAAGGAACCTCTTCACTGTAGAAGACACAGTCATGACAGAAAATGAACAAACAGACTGATTCCAAATACGCAAAAGAATAAGACAAGGCTGCCTCTATCATCACTCTAATTGTTGATGCAATCACACTGCTGTCCTTCTGACAGTTTATTATTCTTCTTCTTTTCTAGGTGAATTTTGAGGCTGCTTCTCCTCTGAAATATGGGCTTGGTTCCTACGTCAAAATGTCCATTAATATTCCCTGCATTGTGCTTGTATGCAAGCTTTGATTGGTTGATTATGGGCTGAGAATTGAACATTCAATGTAATCACCAATGTAATAGGGAGGAGAGAGAGGATGGTTGAGTCTCCTTTAAAATGTGTGTGGAGAACATGTGTGATGTTATGGGTAAGGAGGCTTTAAAAGGACAAAAAGCGAAGAAAACACATACGCGAAGGAAAAACTTCTGAATTGGAAGATCAGAGTTTTAAAAATGGAGCACAAATGTGTTTTTTTTCCAATAAAACCAAAGTTTGGGTGTCACCAAACTGGTTTTATAGCAATCACACAATCACACGGAAGTGCATCTAGTTTAACCTGTGTCCTGAACATAGAGTAAGAGTAGGATGAGGACTGAGAAAATAGTTGCTGGAAAT
>JBBPCY010046885.1:0-13197 GCA_037974405.1 Brachyalestes nurse
TATATATATATGCATATATATAATAGGTTGAAAACTCTGTGGCATAATTTTTGGTGTTATTGCTCACATGTACTAGTGTCTGTATTGTACATGTACTAGTGTCTGTATTATAATCGTGGTTTGCAACTGCTACCTCATGCTTCTGGACTTGGCAAATGCCTCCTGTCCATATATATATGTATTGTTTATACTGTCTGTTATTGTCCAGCGTCCTTGAGCTCGGGAAAGGCGATATACAAATTAAACTTATTATTATTATTATTATTATTATTATTATTATTATGTACCAATTGGCTCAAGTGATGGCTCTACTTGCGCTTGTGCGTGTCCCTCAGGGTCCCCAACATAGAAAGCAGAATTCTATTAAACCGCTCTGGTTGTGTGTCACTTTGGGGATGAGGGGTTGTCCATGACTTACAAAATCCTCAAAAGTTCTTAAATCAATCAGCTTTCAAAATCACAGCCTGGATCCAAATGAATCTGGGCTGGGAATCCATAGTGAATAAAAAAAATTGTCTACCAAGACCTTAGCAACTTATACAGCTCTTTAATCTTTAGTAGGGTACACTTGTGGACAGCGACTAAAGTAAAGTGATCTGTGACAACTAGTATATTTGTGAATCCACCAGAGTCTGGTTCTAAAGACAAAAAGTGAATACATACCAGCTACATGGGACACCTGGAGGCAATCTGGTGTAACAGAGCAGATTGTGGTCAGGGGTTCTTCCATGTTACACACCTCCCACAGCTATGTACTTATCCAAAGTCTGGGTCAGAACTTGCACTTGTCCAATGATACCTTGATGTATGCTTCCTCAAGGCGGTCTAAGGCCTTCATGAGTCTCTCCTCATGTTCCTCCAATGTTGCACCAAACACAATCAAATCATCCGAAACACAATCAAATCAACAAAGACTTGTAGCAAGTTAATGTGCACTACAACCTTCTTCATTAAGCGTTGAACAGTCTCGGGAGCTCCGATTACTCCCTACAGCATATGTTCAAATTGGTAGAATCCTAGATAAAAAATAAATGCTGTTTTTTCCTTGTCCTCCTCCACCATAGCTATTTGGTGATAGCTGCTATGGAGGTCTAACACAGAGAACCAACGGCTTCAAGCTAAACAATCAATGCACATACGCACATTCTTTCTCGCAGTCACTATAGATGATGCAGATAGGCTCAGAGATTATTTTATCACTCCTGCGACTATCAGGTCCAGGTCCAGGTGTCAGCAGGTGCCAGATTGTTTTAACTTTAGAAGCTTTTCCTCTTCCAACCAACCCATCTGTGCTGTTACCAGTTGCAATTTGCACTGAACACATTTTATTTTTTTCCAAATTCATATGTACCTTTATTTATTTTGTGTGTGTTAATGGCATGTTTTTCTTCATCAAGCTTTTCACACAACACTATTACAAATGTTTGTTACTTTCTAACTGAACAATAATGAAAATACCTTGTAGTGTGGAAAATTAATGTAGACTGTAGAGTGTTGCATACTCTGAGGTCACTTGATGCTAATTCACACCTTCTTCACACCTTTAGGCAGCCTTTTTTCACTATAGGTGGGTTTCTGCTTCATTTATGACTTGTGTGGGTCTCTGTCTCTAAGGTGTGATGTGCTCAGGAGAAGCTGCTACTGCAGTCTGACAGTTGAATAAAATAAGCCTATGATTATACTGTTAAAATTTTCTAGAATAAAGGTGACGTGCATGAAGTTATGGGAAAGAGTGGTGAAAGCTAGGTTAAGAAAAGATGTGATGATCAGTGAGCAGCAGTATGGTTTCATGCAGGGGGAAAAGCACTACAGATTCAATGTTTGCTCTGAAGGTGTTGATGCAGAAGAACAGAGAAAGTCAAAAGGAGTTTTTGTGGAAAGCCTAAGTCAGGAGTGGCACAGAAGTATGTGAAAGTGCAGTGAGGTTTATGTTTATGTTTTTACAAATATATCTTTACATATTGTCGTGGTTTTATACTGTTGTGATGAGAGACACTATCAACCGGGTGTTGTGCCAAAAAGTGATCGTCTGCAAGAACTTGATTGGCGTCCGCTGGAGCACCTGCAGCTGCTTACATTTCAGCAGTTATAAGGAACTGTTTGCAGTATAATGTGTCCCATATAACCCTCCTGAATGATATCTAGCAACTTTGAAGTAGAAACAGTATTTCAGCCACCACAAGTTATAAGCTGCAGTCACTTCTTGGCAGCTTGAAAACGGCATATTATCATTTTAAATGTTCCTTTCACGGTATTTCAGCAGTTATAAGGTACTGTTTGCAGTATAATGTGTCACATATAACCCTCCTGAATGATATGACCCCTGAATGACCCTCCCACAAACGGCAATCAAGTTCTGGGAGCTGATTACTTTTTGGCACAACACCCGGAATCAAATTCCTTGGATGTGTCGCTCACATACTCGCCCAATAAACACGATTGCGATTCTGATTCTGATTCAGCGACTGGTGCTGTACGACGGGCCCTGGGTCCAAAGTCCACTGGACCCTTGCTGTATCTGCCGGCAGACTGCAGGACCCGAATATACTGCAGTGTCCCATTACTTTTGTCCATATTAAATAGCGCAATGCTTGCGTTCGGTGAAAATAAAAAAAAACTTTCAAAATAAAAGGATTTTTAAAAACCTGCATTAACGCGCGATAAAATAATTGTCAGCGTTAAACAAATAATGTGTTAACGCGATAATAACGCATTAACTTTGTCAGCCTTAAGATGAACATAAGTTAACTATTATCATGTCATAACTGCTTATTAATGTATAAGGTGTTTATGAACTTACTAGTGTAAATAATTTCATATTAAATTAGATTGTATTTCTGTGAAAAAATGGTACGTATGATTGTGTGGTTACTATAACTTCAATATTTGGAGACACCCAAACATTGGTTTTATGGGCAAAAAAAGTTTGTGTTAAAAAAATATCTACTCACAGTGTGGGATTCAAACTGTTCTGACTTTCTTCTTTCAGTGCCCGGGGTTCTACTGCTGAACCACCGAGGGAGCATCAACTTGCTGACTTTTACCAAGCCATTTATGATTAAGGATGGATGAACGCATAGCTGCATTCACAGGCTGATTATTTTTCATTAAACCGCAACAAACAGTGACACACATTTTTTTTTTATCTCTGACCTGAGTTTAAGTATCTATGTGTTTTATTCAGCAAGATTGAGTCATAACTAACACACATTTTAAAACCAACTCAACCTTCCAGTCTTATTATAAAGAGGCACCCAAACTGAGCAGCTAAAGTACACTGCATGACCTTCACATGTATAAAATAAAATACATTACACATAACACAATTATTGCAAAAAGTATAGAATTTTGTGGAAATTGAATTCAGTGCATCCCTTTTCAGCATGCCACATTATGCAGAATAAATGCAGATTGCGATTTGTACAACGGAACATTTGCACGCAATCAGGAAGTGGGACAGGAAACAGACAGGCCCAGGCGCTTCTGGTGTGTCTTCAAACAGTGCAGACTGACACTAGTGGCGCCCAGCTCTGAGAGGGTGTGGGTCTTGAATATTTCCCTTTAATTAACCCTATGTACCAGGAAAGTGAGTTATCTGCCAGTATAAATAATAGTGTATGGCCAGATAAGACTGTTATACTGCCCACCTCTATTCAACATGGTGGCAAGCATACTCAGAACAAAAGATGCTCCCCTGAGTATAGGATGTCACAAGATAACTTCCCATATAACAGAAAGAGCCCCATAAGGCTGATGAGAAACCATTGGCATACCTGCAGTGTTCCTTTGCAATTTCTTTAGAGCCCTGACGAGCCCTTTGTACCCCTCAAAACTCTTGTCGTTTTGGCTGTAGAGGAGGATTTTCTTAGCATCAATGAACAGCCGGGAGATTCTGTTAGAGATACATTTCAGAGTCAGTTACAGTTACATAAACTTTAACCTTGTTTAGTTTCAGCAGAACTTTCCATGTGTTTATCTTAGGGCTTCCATCTCAAATTAATTTTGAGACTGTTGCTAGGACTCACATGCTGCTTTGACGTAAAAGGGAAACTTAGATTATAAGCTATGCCTGCTGTGGGAGCTGCAGAGATTGCCCCATTTCATGATGTGAAAAAGCACTTTTTGGTACTGGGACAAAGCAAGATGAACTCTTAAAGCATGCTTTATGGAGAGCTTACATGGAGTCATTGAAGTTGCCCACCATCCCAGGTGTCTCTCCAGGAGTTGGGTAGCGGAAGCAGGGGTTGTTAGCATTGCAGATGATGCCCTGCACCCAAGGCAGAGTGCCCGCCGAAGGCATAGCCTTGTTAGGAAAGTGGCCTAAAGGAAGGAAGAATCTATTAGTCAGTAAATCCAAGGCAAAAGGAGTGTAAATCTCCGACCGCACAATGATTTGATAAGAGTATGATTTCATTCTTCAGATACAATTCAGAATTATTTTGAAAAATCCTTTGAATATGCAAATGTGACTGAAATCACAAATTTTAAAAAAATGACCTGAGAATTTTATTCTGGCTCAAATATATGAGTATTATTCAAATGCATTATTATTATTATTGTTATTATTATTATTATTAGTAGTAGTAGTAGTAGTAGTATTAATACCTCCATATATTCCAAATAAACTGAAATTATTTTTCTTGAAACCTTAATGACAAATTCATTTCACAAGTAAACTCGATATTTCAATCTTAATGCCTCACTGTTCGTAGAAATCACAGAAACGCTCCTCTACAGCTAAATGGTAGTGCTAACTGGCAGAACAATAGTGCTAAAGCAGATATTTTTTATATATTCTGACGACAAGTGTAACTCCTTAAACAAGTTTATCAGGTTTAAACTACCCAGAGAGCTCCGTGTTGTTTGGAAGCCAAGAACAAATTGTGTGCCTCCAGCTGTATACATTGAACTGTGTACAGCTGGAAGCAAACTCTGTGACAAGGTTTATTTACATTTCACCAGCTTCTATCTAAGACCTGTTTAAATATTACACATACAATAAAGATTCCAAAATCATTCTTGGTTTGGAAGTACAGTTCTGGGAAAATCTTTAAATTGATATAGATGCTTTACATTACACAGATGTCCTCTGAACTCTGGTTCTTGGAACCACCTTTTGTAAGATTCTTTAGGGAATCTTTAGTAGTGTTTGAAAAGGGATATCACCAAAATGTGCTCGACACCAGTCCTCTAGGGCTGAGGTAAGACACACCGCTTGTTTTATGTTAATGCCTTTTAGACACCTTTTGTCTTAAGAGTGTAAGTTGACAGAATCAGTTAGACACATTAGTTATGGAAAATTTGGTACTGATGCAAAAAGATGAGAAAATGACTGCAGCATTTTAAATGAACCAAAGCCAGAACTGTCTTCAAACTGTACATTTGCAGTGCACACCCTAGATAAATTATGTTTTGTTGATTTTCTATTGGAAAATAAACAGCATTTGTACATTACAACATGCAAAAGTGGATTCTCTACAGATGACGTGTGCTTATTTTCACTCCAACAAAACAACAAAACAAAACACAAATCATATGACCAAGGGCACCCAAAATGTAGGTAAAAGCTTTCAAAATCCTGAAAGCATATTTCAGGGCTCTTGCATTACGTGCAATTCTACACTGTTTCTGGAGCTGGTTTAAAGCCTTGACTGCCTTGAGACTTTGTCCACTTTCCACACAAAAAAAGCAAATATTGACGCTTCGATTAGGCCTGATTCAAATACTACAAGTTCAGGCTAGTGCAAATAAAAAACATGCCGACCTTCTTGAAATCATTCATTTGTTTGAATTCTATTACTTGGTTTCTAGCTCTGAACTGTTAGCAGATGACCTGCTAATGCACGTTTTTATGTTTACTGTTGTCGGAAATCTATCTATAGTAAAAAGATTATACTCAGTACAGTGTATCAGTATGTGAAAACGGGTTAGTGGTAAACTGACCCACATTATTTGCCATAACTACTTCGCAGGCAGGGGGATTTGACAATTTGCCTTCACAACACAATGAATCTGGCATACAAACATATGGTCACTATTTAGCTAAAATATAATAATATACAGTATATAATTCTTATAATATATATAAGAATATACAGTATTCAGACATGCAATAGTGAGCTAAGAGAAACATGGACCCCATTCTTATAGTATTAAGATGATTATAGGATTATTCAACATTTCTAAAGACATTGTTACACAATGTAGCTAAAACTTGTACTATAATGTTTATAGTACTTTCTAAAAATAATCTTCCAGTGACCTGTCCTTATATCTGTCAGCTTCATCAATCATTCTTATTCATTAAATGAAACAGGTCACCAGTGCACTAATGTAAGTAGATAAAAGCAGTTCACAAATAAATCTGAACAACAAGACTATCCTTATAGAGGGTTTATAAATGGTTACGAGTTAAGTTATGCCTAACACATCTTTAATAAACAAAAAATCAAGAGGACAAAAGTGACCTGTTTAATTTAATGAATACAAACATTTGATGAAGCTGACCAGTATAAGAACAGGTCACTACTGTTGCAGTTTTATAGCTTTTTTAAATTATTATTTATTATTTTAAGGGTATTTATGACTGTATTAACAACCATTAATACATAAAATGTAAAGCATTTACAAACCTTATAACTATATCTCCCTAATTTGCTAATATATCATTTTAATATATCATGTGCTTGTGATTACATCAGCTCTTGTCATACTGAACTCATGTAACTCAAACCAAAAGAGGAACTGAAAGTGGGCAGAAAATGCTGGAACAGAGTGTTTTTTTTTATTTGCACTGTGTGGCAAGGGTCACTTACATTCATGTTGTTCATAAGGAGGATAGTGGAGTCGCACAGATATCAGAATGAAAAAGATGAATAGCGGCCACACAATCTCAATCAGCAGCTGGATCTGTGAGAGAAAAAAAACATAGTTTTTGTCTTACCATAGTGTAAAATGTATTGGTTGATAAGCATAAACCCACAGATATTTTACTTGTGACCTAAAATCTTACATGCACAAAAAGGTTGCACATAATGTTTCACAAATTATATTGTTCAGCCTTAGAGCATGACTACAGTTTCTGTAGAAGAACTTTCAAGAAGTGAGATTTGTAGGCAACTTTCCAAAAATGAAGTGAAAGTTGATCACAAACTTGATAACTTTTGTTTTCCTCCTGTTCATATAATTGACAGGTTAGCAGGTTCTCTGAATTTAGATGCTGTGCTTTCTGTGTTAGCTTTACTTCAACACACAGCAAGCACTGGATGTTCCTACTAAAAGTAGACCACAAGTAACTCGTTAATTAAAGTATCAATTAGAAGTAGTTAACAAAATATTTTATTTGTATTTGCATTATGGAATAGCAAATAAATCCACAACCCATGACTGTAGTAATAAAAAAGTGTTATAACTATCTTAAACAGTTCTTTAGGATCTTCAAGGAACCACACAGTTGCCTCAATGAGCTACTAGGGATGCTTTTCCAGTAGCCTTGAAAAAGTTGCTAATTTTTTTAATTCCTGTTTTCATGGGTTTTATGAGCCCAAATTATGTACAAATAAACAACGAAGTACTTGAAATCGTTTAAGTTGTGGGCCCTGAATCTATAATCTATGAAAGTGTAACGTTTTGAATGGAATTATGGAAATAAATAAACTTTTCCCTGATATTCTAATATTTGGAAAGGGTCTGTATGTTGCTAAGAAGAACCAAATTCTGAACAATCAAGCATAAGCCTTTAGACAAAATTAATCATAAAAGTTATTCAAAATATACATGTAATCCTGTTTGCCCACTTGTTTCATATATGATCTCTATTAGCGGCCACTTATATGCCCAATAGATTAAGATTTTACAAAGCAATATGTAGACTTTGGTTTCGCAGCTCCTGTTATAGCTGTCTTTCACTGCCTTGTGGTTGCAACCACAGTGTTCCTGTCCTTCGTCAGCCATTTTGTAACCTCTCTGTTGCTGATATCACTGAAGAGTGCATTTACATTTACAGCATTTAGAGTATATAAGTAATTTGTATTACGTTTTCTGTCTCAAGTCTTGAGAAATATGAGATATGCTGGATACTGATATAATTATATAATAACGTGTTTACGGATATAGTCACAGGAATGCAAAGGTTCGAACACACCCAGACTGTGTAAGTACACATCCTTAACATGGAACTTAAAAGTTCCTTGTTTACTAATTTTACAGCACAATTTCATTGTTAAATTAAAAAATAAACCTAAAATATATGGCGTATATCTCTGGCAGGTTTTAGGTTTTTGCCGCCCATATTTTGCCTCACATAAGTCAACAGTTAAACAGCTGATGTGCATTAAAATGACTGGAAAATCTACAAAATGTGTCATTTGGCCAAAACTTTATCAAACCACTGTCCATGTCTGATACATTTATCTGCAACCACATTTTTTCACTAAAATTATTGATACTGATGAATGTCTACAATGTTTCGGTACAGCTACATTTGACAGAAAAGAACTGCATGACCATGATGTGACCAAGATATCATCAAATCAAACTATTCAGAGTTCAAGTGTTCAGAAGCCCAATGAATGTTTAACAGATATGGTGAACATGTATGTCAGGCTGATATGGTTTCAAAAGTCAGCTCCTAAAATGAGGGCTACTGATGGTTTGAGCTTACGGTCTGTCTCCGTCGGTAGGTGAAGTTCTTCCACAACAGCAGGCCCAACTGAGTGGAGACGGCCATCTTGCCACGAAATCTCTGCGTCCGTGCCACCTCTCTGAACCTGCAAAGATGAGAGCAGCACTGTGAAAAAAGTGGTCAAGTCAGCCAGTGGTCCTCAATGCCAAATTAACCCACCCAGCAGCGGCCAGCGGTTTCTATTTGCTGGTCGAGAGTCACGCCATCCTTATCTCAAAGAGAGTTTATAAGTTGAGTGATGGGATAGCATCCAAAAACAGCATGGAAACGATGTTGCACAAAAGTCAACAGAGACTTTAGAACTGGTAAACATTCGATGGAAATGAGAAGACCACCCACACATAGTTAGAAACTGGAAGCTGTTCTTCTACATTCAGAAGCACAAGCAGTTTATATATAAATGCACCGAAAACCTAAGAACACTATACTGACAGAATGCACCACACATGCTTTAATACACCTGTCTGAACTTTACTGATATAAGGGGATATAAGATTTGGGTTCCAATGGCCATAAATGTGTATAACGTGGAAATTGGAAATAAATCCATCTTGATTAACATGACAGAGAAATACAACATTTTATCACTGAACAAAACTTTTAAAAAGGCTGGCTGTCACTTATGTCAACATTTTATGACAAGCAGACTTCAAATGAGAACTAGAATTTAAAATTACATTTTTGCTTATTTTCCAAGCCATTTATTTATCCATGTTAATTAGTATGGTATTTTTGACCAGGGTTTTAGCATAACCTCCAATACGATAACGCTGATCAGCGGATTGTACAGCCAACCACGTTATTTGACGTGGAATAATTCGACTCAGTGCTGCACAGGATGGTACACAGGTGGTACATGTGGATGGCCTTTTCATGTCCACTTTGGACACTTTGGAGAGAAAGTCCAGAGACCATAAAGCGATGATTAATGGCTTCCTTCTGCAGAAGTCTGCAGCTGCCACTGATAGCTGCTTCTGTGTGTCCATTATAGGGAGAAAAGGAGGATAAATGACAGAATGAGAATGGGTCTGTTTCTTCTTACGCCTCTTTTTCCCTGCAGCGCTCAGAGCCCTCGATAACGCTTCTAGCGGTCATCTATTGGAAGTGCATTTTTTCCCTCTTGTTTACCACTTTTTTGCTATCCTTGCCGTTATGCTTCATAATGGGGTGTTCGCTTACATGAACTCGGTCGGTCTCGGCTGCATTTTACTGCATTGCTTGTTAAACAAATGAAGATAATATGTATGTAATAAGGAAAATATACATTGTTTCCAACAAATCTCATGGCTGTGAAGAAGGTTGAGCGTTAACTATTAATAAATTGTTGCCATTCAATTTAAAGCAAAGACAGGAGAAACTAGCGACGGTTATACACGTTGTTTATGTGTTTTTTTCAAGTAAACCAAGACCTTCTCCACGTTTTGATGTGGATTAACTCAAACGAACTATGAGAACGTTACATTAACATTATGGCACACTGCAATGCATTACAGCTGAACGTCGGAGAGAGGGGGGGGAGACAGAGAGAGAAGTGGGTTTACTATCGGTCATTTCCCTCGACCCCTCAGTAAAATGACCAGGGTTGTATGAAAACCCTCGCTGCTCGCATAACATCCAGATAAACACTCTAAAGCTATGTTTGTGTCAGTCTGATGCTGTCTAGGGTCTCTGAACACTCTGGAGGTCTGGATGTGTAGCAGTTGAGGGAGACGGAGAGATGCTGGACTCTTTTGTCCCTCATCGCTCTTTGCTAACGACTTTTTATTCCAGTAGAAAATGGAAACTGACACTAAATACACGCCAGTGGTTGATACAAATGAACTTAATGTTTGATGTGGCGTGTAAATGTTCAGCAAACAAATTTAGCAACATAACTAAAAATCCACCGACAAAGAAAATCTAACATAACACCCCCATCATCCAGAGTAAAGCAGAATTACAAACACAATTTAAGCAACTTATAACATTTAACGGGGGATGCACCATTTTGACAGAATAACAGATCAAAAAAACCAAAAACACTCACCGCCTCTTCCGAACCTTAACGGTTATTTTGTCTTTGCATTAACTGTAATTCCTTCATTAACAGAGAACAGAGAGAAAAAACACACAGCCTGGCTCGACTTGTGCCTCCGGTGCCCGTCCCGTTCCTCTCGGCTCTGTGTTGTGCTGGACTTTTTTGTCCCTCCAGTCTTTTATAGCACGAAAAGAGATGTCCCTTTAAGAGCAGCACGCGAGGTAACTCTCGGTCAAGCGCGAACCGAGTGTGTGTCGCTCCCCCCGCTGAGCCGCGGAGAAGCACGTGCGGAGCCAAAACAGCTCTTAAAAGGGCAACGCCACAGTCGCACACCTGCGTCGACCCGACAATGTTGGGTTATTTTTGCCAAAAACGTTCATTCGGGACGTTAGATATACAATATTAACAACTTACTTGCGTGTACTAAATTTTGTTTTTTCCTTATTTTCACCAGTGAGGGTGGGTAAAGGCCTTGTTAAGTGATGTGCAGACAATATATATTTGTTGGGGAGGTGAAAATGAAAATATTTTGGTGTGTTCCATGCTTGCTAGCCAGACTGCCTGTCTTAGCATACCAACGCTATTTGCATCAGCCTGCGTAACAACTGGTTCAGTAAAACACATAGAAAAGAGTTGGTTTGGGAGCTTGTAACAGCACATTTGTTAAAAAAAATATAAGAAAAGAAGCTAAATGGTCTGGATTTAAGAGGCTAAAATGTAACTAACTGCCCATAAGTTGGACACGGTTTACTGAATAACTTCAAATAAAACATCAGTGGTGTCAGTTTGTAAAACTGCAGATTACAGTCTTTTAAAGTTTTATTTACCTCACATCTAAGGTTTAGATGTTCGTCACTGAGGACACCAATCTTGTAATAAAACCAACACCCGGAACCAGACAAAAGTTTGTACATGAGCCTGTGTTGTACGCAACCCTGAGGTTTTTCTTTACCTGACTATGTGATCTGCGTTTGGATCCTGTTGCCACAGCCCACAGTCTCTGTGTGCAAGGAGAGGTGATGCAGCAGCCCAGTTGGCTACAGATTCCCCCAAGCCCCACCAATCCAGAACTGCTGAGTAAGGGATCTCTGCATATTTAGCATGACATTTGGAAAAAATAAAATCAATCAGAAAAGCTAAAGCTCTTTCGATTTTTCGTGTTTTATTTTCATACAATGCATTGGAGCACACCAATCCTTTGTCATAGTCTCTGCTGTAACTGATCAGACTCGGCCCATAAAGGGCTTGATGACCAGCTGATGAGTGCAATCAGGAGCACTTCAGAAAACATTCAACTCTGCAATGTGCGCAATTAAAATAATGGCATATAAGGTTGTGGCCTTTTTTAACCTGGCCAAGTCGACAATTTTGCACATCAGACTGAATATTTGGAGAGATGCACTGCCATACTGGGTAAAACACTTGCCTGTGAAGCTAAGGACCACAAAGTTGCAGGATCAAACCCCCACTTTCTACCATTGTGTCCTTTAACTTAACCCTCACTTGCTCCCTGTAACTAATGACTGAATGTTGCTCTGAATAAGACCGTCAGCAAAATGCCACCTTTACCTTTTACTAGAAGTGTATCGTTGTGCCATTCCAAAGAGAGGCCCGACACAAGTGCATCCTTTTTTTAAACTTTGTTCTCCAGTCTGCACTTTGTAAAATAAATTAATATTGATAAATAAAACACTGAATGTTTTCTGTGATCATTTATGCATGTTGTAAATGTTGTTGTTAATATGGATTTTTGATTGTGTTCATTTGTCACGTGTGAGCACACAACAGGTTCCTGGACCTGCACCTGGGTGATGACCTATCCTGGAAAACCAACACCACAGCAATTATCAAGAATGCACAGCAGTGACTCCACTTCCTGCGGGTCCTGAAGAACAACGCCTTAGCCAAGGAGCTGCTGGTGTCCTTCTACAGGTGCTCCATTGAAAGTGTACTGACATATTGCATTCCAGTGTGGTTGCCAGCAGCATTTCTCAGGAAAAAGCATCACTCCACAGGGTCATCAACACAGCACAGAGGATCATAGGCTGTGCTCTCCACTCCCTAGAGGAGCTGTACAGGTTCCATTGCCACAGGAAAGCATGCAGCATCCTGAAGGGTACATCCCACCCTGCACATCACTTGTTCCAGCTGTTACCCTCTGTGAAACACACAACATACTCTGGGGATTCATCACTGAAATACAAAAACTTTTAACTCTCATGGTCAGCTGTGAATGCTGCTAACCTTACTTTTCTTGTTTATTCTTATATACAGTAGTTTTCTTGTTTTGTAATTCTAACAAATCGATAGCGCGGGGAGACACAGCTAGTCTGTTCTACAGGTAGGGTATATATCAGGAGGTGATGATCTGTGATATCATGACTTTGAGGTAAAATTAGAGACATCTATGCCATGGGATGTAATTAAATCTAGCGTATGATTAAAGCGGTGAGTTGCTCCATTTATATTTTGTTTCACCCCAAAGGAATTTAGTAAA
>JBBPCY010046915.1:0-13196 GCA_037974405.1 Brachyalestes nurse
GGCCTGGAATTAAGTCTAGTCTTAGACTGATTCATAATGCTAGTGCAATTACCTAATTACAAACTCTATCTAGATTATACTTATGATCAATCTGGTTCTGGATACAACAGTGTTTACTCCATCATTTATTTCATCATTTAGTTGTTCCCATTAGGCTCTTATGCTCAGAGCAGTTGATATATCATGGGTTCTGTTTTCCATACGCAAACAGTGCCGTGCAAAATATAGCCTTGTGCCTCTTATCTTGCTTGTGAATGCTGTCCCCGGCCAGAAATCCTCCAGAGGAGATATCAGTCAGTAAAAGCCACATTTCTACCAACTCAAGCCCAAACAGGCTGTGGCCCTGAGCTGAAATGTAAAGAATGCTCCTTTCTGAAGAAGGGATGATGGATCATTGTGAGGGTCAGAGGGTGACAAAGTATCTGCATCCAGTTACATCTGTGTGCAGTTTATGTATGTATTGCCCCGAGGTGTGCACACGCTCTTCAGTAGGCTCGATATTACTCAAACCCTTGGATCTGGTTAAACATCGGAATCTCAAAATCTTGGTGGAAACCACAGAGAGAAAGACTCTTTGAAGAACTGCATGCTCATTGTCACACAACTGTCTCTCTAAAGTGAAACATCTTCAACTACAAACAGACAAAGACTGCAATGTGCTGCCTTGTGTACTTTTGGTAAACGTGGTAGCGAATTCAAACAACGTCCCACATTTGCATTTTTCAGCCGTGTTTAATATTCTTTTAAATAATAGTTCCTTGATGGTTTTCCACTTAGACGCTTGGTTCTTGGGGAAAAAAATGGTGTAGAACATTTCAATACTTTAAAAGTTTCTTCATATGCAATTAAAGATGTAAAAATGCATCAAAATACTGTCATATATTTACATTGCAATATCACAGTATGCGTTATAGATATGTGACGGTGCATTGTTGAGAATAGTCGTTTGGGTAGTTTTACCATCTAAAGCAGTTACATTGTTTCAACTGGCAAGAACATTGAATCAGGCGAAATTATTTGTGGGTCGAGTTAAAGGTTTTTGAAGGAACCAAAGGTGGCTCTTCAATTTTTCAACTTCTTGTATTTAAAACATAGTAACACACAATTTAACCAAAAATCTGTTAAAAGTTTGTTAGCTGAGAGTCACATGGTCTCCGAAGGAATAATTTTTTTCTGTAGGACCAGCCACAGTGTCCTCTGGTGGCCAGATGAATAACACGCATACCATGGTTCTCATCATGGCAACTTTTTTCCACTGACTTTCACTTTTCTCAGAGCCACACAGCTATAATTCAGCCCCGTGGTTAATTAGGTGGCTCATGGTCATCTAAGCCACATACAGAACTAGAGAAGAACTGGAGAAGAAGGCCTCCCTGACCAAGCTGCACATGGGTGGAAGTCTTCTCCAGTGATTTTATGCTTCCTGTCACAAGCTGAGTGGAGAGGAAAGCTTAATCACTCCTAATTCCTTTCGGGTGCTTCCTTAGTTTTGCAAGAAGTTGAACATGCAGCTGCGCCCATAGTTTGTGTGGTAGAGTTCCTCAAATCTGTGCTGGGCAGTCACAGCACTACTGTCTCTGTTCAGTTTCAGATTATAATATGTCTTTAATCTCTTTGTGCAACTGGAAAAATTGTCGATTTGGGCTTTTAATGTTCTTTTCCTATTAGGTATCATGATCTTTAATGCTGTCGGCACATATCCATACGATGAATGGAAGGTAAACTTCAGAAACTGCCTGTTTTGAGTAGTTTGTAGTGTCACCAAATTTAAATATCCACCTTTTTACTCTGGACTACCATTTCAGGAGGACAAATTCAGATCAGACAGCCAATCAGAACACAGACCATCTGCATATATCAGGTTTAAAGGAAAACGAACAGCCTATTTAAAGGAGAGGTTGGAAAAAAAGATCATGTAAAAGTTGAATTCAGTGTGTTTTTGGTACATAAACCCATAACAGACCTCTAGGATATAACAAAATCTTGGATATGGACCTTTTAAATTACAAGAAAATGTTCTAACAAAGCCAAAATCTTGCATTGGTCTTTCCGTGTATGAACCTAATGCGACTCTATCTTAGGAAAGACTTACTTAGTTATGTGATCAGTTGGATTAGTTGTAGGGAGGATCAGGGTTCTGCCTGCATTTATTTATACGTATATTGCATGCATACATATAAGTAAAGGGGTTAAAAATGGAAGATTTCTGCTATTTCAAAGACACTTGATTGGAAGGCTTTTAAAATAGGTCTTTCATTTCTACTTTCATTTATCTCTCTCCCTTTGTGGGCCCTTTTCCAGCCCCCTTCTTCCCCCAGTCCCCTTCTACCCCCGCTCGCCTGGGGTGAGAGAGAGAGAGGAGGAGGGACGAGAGAGGTCCGCTTTCCCCCGCCAAGAGCAGTGAATGGCTGCCTCTTGTTTTATAGCCTGGAGGGGGAGCTTTTTACTGCATGAGGGGAGACAGGAGGAGGAGGAGGGAAAAGAAAGAGGGGCTGAATTAGAGGGGGAGGAAAAGTGAGTGAAGGAGGGAAAGAGAGAAGTTAAGCAAGAGCAGAAATCGCAGCCGCGGAACACACCCACTCGTTCCGCTGCATGGGGTTGTTCCTCGGTCTGGGAAGGCGCACTTCGGGCAGAGAGTTGATGAAATAGCGCGGACCGGAGTAGAAATGTCTCTGCAGCAGTGCTTCAGGACTTACTCGACTGACAGTGTGGGCAGTGATGGGGTCTTCACGGAGGACAGCTACTACCAGGGGATGCTCAAGTCCATGGACGGAAGGAAAGGTAGCAGTCTAGAACATCATCTTTCTTCTTCAGCTTAGGAAGTAGTTTTTTTTTTATGCTTGCAAGCGCCGTATTTGTAGATGTCTTGCACCGTTTGACATTTTTTTCTGCTTGGTGTATGTTGATGATGTTGTCAAACATCAGAATCAGAATCAGAAAACTTCAGAAAACACACAGGAACAATACCAAATATAAAGTTGAAATAAAATCTAAATAAAAATTCTGTAGAAAAAAGAAACTCAATTTGAAAATACACTGCGCTGTATACAGAAATGCTGGAAATAAATACCATAGATATGTAACACAGCATTACTCCTTTTTCCCTTGCCTGGCTGCCAGATGCTCTAGAATTAAATAATAATAAAAGTAAGAAGAAGAAACAGTAGAAGAAACATAAACAGTGAAAATAGCTATTGGCTGCATTTGAGAAAGGAACATAAATCATAAGTGTGTGGTTCCCACATGCACAGGGAGAACATTGCAATTCAGATGGAACCAAGTACATAAAAGAGCAACTGTAGTTTTGTTCTCCAAAATATTTTTAGTCACCATTTTGAGCCTCACTTTAGCCCTTAGCATCAAAGAGGGTGTTTTTGTTACTGTGCCTTTAAGATATGCAAATTACCTCTTTCCTGATTGGTTGTTGCATGTTGTACCTCCCTCATAGAGCAGACTCCTGCAGCAGGAACCAGTGGGGCTAAACTGTTGTAGGTAGATGTTGTTGTTTTTTGTGACATCACAAAAAATAGCGAATTGAAAATGGCTTATATATAATTGAGTTGTATTTACGGACCAGAGGGTGGATTTTAACTCTACAACTTCATCACCCTCTTTAAGAAGGTGAAAAATTTTGATGATATGGTCCCTTTAAAAAAAATTGATGACATGGTCCCTTTAAAAATTTTGATGAAATGGTCCATTTAAAATTGTTGCTTCTTTCTACCTGTCACAGCGAGTAAACATGCATTCCCCAAAGCCATGGTTCAGACTGCAAGTGCTAATACCTCCCAAAACATTCCTGCCTCTGCTTTGAACTCCAGTGTGTGGTTATCAGATTGTAAAAGCTTAACCTCTCGCTGTTGAGGTTGTTTTCAAGGCATTCGCTTGTAGTAAGACGCTCTAGGACATGTTTTGGAAAGCCAGTGGCTTTAACATCCTATTATAAAGTTTGTGGTCTTTTCACACCTGGAATTTTAAGTCTCTGTCCAAATAAGACCACTTATCCACGAGAGTGCTCCGGAACTTTGGTCCTAGGTCAGTGTTCTCCTCAAAGTAACAGTATGACTTTGCAGCAAGAAAAAAAAAAAAAACTGCTTTGAAATCATGTTTTTGTGAAAAACTTTACATGTTGTGGACAGAATTCTGTCCAGAAAGAGGAAGAGTTCCCGCTGTGGTTCTTTTGATGGTCACCATCATGAACAGAACTTCAAGAGGAGGCTCTTGTGGCTTGCGTGTCTCGCGCTATAAGAGAATAGTGTACAAGAGGAAGAAAATGAGGAGCACTTTCAAAACTTTAGGGAACCTGAATCCTCACTGTATCACATCCTTTCTTTAGAGTCATGCAAGTTGCGTGTTGCTTTGGGAAATGGCAGTTGCTTTTTAATGCCAATCAGAAATGCACTTCATGGTTGATTATGTTACACTGATTGCTTACTTCATGAAAGCTTGGGCCCCCCACTGGGACTTCATTTTTTTAACCCTATTAGATCTGGTCTGTAGTCACTTGTGTTTTCTTGTACTGGAGTCAGTACTGCAGATAGGCCATGAAAGCTCATTTACAATAAATACATTTTCCAATTTTTCAATGAAATATGAATTACCATAAAACATTTACGATTAAATATTTGCTTAAAAAAAGTGACTAATAAAAGCCATGGGAGTTAAATTATTCAACCCTGTTTGATCTGGTCTCTAGTCACATAAAGGTTTTTACCTTATTTATCATTTACCAGTGTTTTCTGTTACTGGTAAACCTGAGTCAGTACTGTAGGTGAGCCATGGAGGATCATTTATAATAATTTATAAGGATCAAATATAATAATTTTACAATTTTACCATAACATTAATTATCATAGAATATTTGATTTGAAAAACACATTTGCTTCATAAAACAAAGTTAAATTACGAGTTGTTCTTCATTTATCTGAGCTAGGATTGATTCCAAATGCATCTGAAACCTCAACATTGGTTGAATGATTGTGTTTTGGTCAGAGATGCGATTAAAGGTCTGGGTGGGCTGCAGTATTCTTAAGTTTGGGAATCTTTGGTTTCTCCTTTTTTTGTGAAACGCCTGCTAGTTCTTGATTAAATCAGGATCAGGCCATCATTCTTCACCTCCCAGTCCCATCACCATGCTTTGGAAAGATGTTACGATAGGAAAGTAAAGGAAAAGTAAAATACATCATGATTTCATTTTCACATTAAAAACGGCAAGCACCTCAGTCACTCATTCATTCTTAGACTAAATAAACTCAAATCTCAACAAACTGTAGTTTTTGTACGTGATCATTGCTCATATTAACTGAATTCAATGTTACACTGATTTTGACAGAAGTGTTTGGTACAGACTTCAAAAAGACATAAGATAAGCCTTCGTTAGTCCCACAGTGGGAAATCTGCATTGTTACTGCAGAAAGTGGACAGAACAAAGGTAAGAGCAGCAAAACTAGAGAATAAAAATGATATAACACAACAGGACAGTATACAAATACACTATATACATATAAATATATATGTGAAGAGCTCTTTTCCAAAAGGGCATACGTCCATTTTGATAGTTTTCAAGAAAATGACATTTTTATCTAGACCCACACATGCAGTTTAGTTAGAAATGGCATCTTGCTGTACATCTTAAACAAGGAAATATAGCGATTTAGCATGAAATAGGTTCAGTGCACTGCAAAATGGCATGACGAAGTCATTTTTTTTAAAATGTGGCTTTTATTGCGTTTTGGAAAAGAGCTCTTCATGTGTTTGTATAAAGCTAAATAAGAATATGTATTGTATGTGGAAACTGAATATATGTATGTATATATGAACAAGACATGAAAGAGTTGGTCGCAGAGTTGGTCGAGAATGGAACAGAAAGTTTAATTTGTCCAGATTGAAAGTGGCGCTCGTTTACTAAGTCACAGACGATTTCACATGATCTGAAGTGTCCAGTCAGGGCTGCTGGTCTGAGGGCCTTACTGGAATCATGATGCTCCTCCTCTTTTCACCCTCATCAACATCACCATGTTTTCACACCAGTGCCACAAGCGTGTACAAACACATTCAGCACAGAAGCTCCCTGAGTGCCTGCTGGGACTCCGTGCCATGCCACCAGCATCTGATTACCACGTTATGTTGCAGTTTAATCAGATCTGCACTAATATATCATGGCATGGCCTGACAATAACAGACAGGTTTGCACTGGCTTGTATGGGAGTAAAGCCCAGACCCACATGTGGTTAAATTAGACTGAACAAAGTGATGCACTGAATTGATTTTAAATATGCACATCATTTCCACAGGAATAAAATGGGAGAGGGGGCGATATAGAAAAATACATTGGGATACAGGGTATTTTATGACACGCAATATTTCACAATATTTACGAATCAGTTGGAATTATCAAAAGTATATATGCTGTCTTTAATGCAGGGTTTGACCAAAAATTCGGATTTTACACAATTTTCCGAAAGCATATTCAAACTTTTCTTCTTTAGTTTAACACTGAAACTTATTAGAAAAGTGAGTAGCATTAAAAAAGCATGTTAGTTTGTATTATTCTATATACAGAAAGACAGTTTTACTTATAAATACTTATAAATATTTACTTATGATTGTGTTATATGTATGTATTTTTTGTAATATATGAATAATATACATGCAATATGTTTTATGTAATGTATTAGTGTCAAAAGGTTGTATTTCAGTGTTCTAAATTTCTTTTTTTCAGAAAATCTGATTTGCATAGTGAGATAAAATCAAGTTAATAAGCATCAACCCTGCGTGCACCATATTCCTATTTGATCTAATTAAATGTCCATACAAAGATAACAAAACATGCTCATGCATCAATAGCAGAGATAAGACAACCTAATGGCACTTTTTGCTTGATGTCTGAAGCCAGACGTCACCAGTTCATCAGCTGAATCCATCAGAGGCTGCAGGCCAGGCTGATCACGCATTCTTTCCTAAGGAAGATAATGTTAATGAAATCAGAGGGTGTTGTACGTCACAAGGCTCTTGCTGAGAACTCCAGATTCTAAAACATGATCACAAGTAGCACTGTCTTCATTCAAACTCACAGCTTTGGATTTTTTGAAGTCAAAATTTTTGCACAAAACACCAAAGAATTTATTTTTACATGCAAAATGAATGTTACATTTATTTTGTTTATGCTATTTTTTAGGTAGATATGTCGACAGAAAGTGTTGAAAATAATAAGTAAAAAGTTATTTTTCAATACGCATATTATGTGTAGTACAAATCGGCATCAATATTTATTTAAATGTAAAAAAGTAACATGTTACAAAAGTAATGAATTACTGTAACGCATTGCTTTTTGCTGTAACGCGGTAATGTAAGGCATTACAGAAGGAAATTTGTAATATTTTACTCGGTACAAATGTCAGTAAAGCGCGAGATCAGCAGAGAGGAGAAACGTCCGCGCAAAATGTTTCACTTCTTGTAGTCAGACAGAACAGACAGATGAGTGAACCTGCCACTGATCTAACGTCGGATAGAACTGTTTTGTAACCATAAGCCCAGCTCAGTCAGATACAACATCACCTTCCACTGGCTGTGTAATGAGCTAACATTACAGTTTTGAAGTTTTAAAGTAACTTGCCCAACACTGTATATATATATATATATACATACATATATATATATATATATATATACACACATATTTTTATGTAACTTCAGTAAGCAAAAGACCAGAAGAAAAGGTGAAGCTGATCTAGGAGTCTCTGAATTTACAAAAACAAGATTAGTTTCTTTAAATTTTTTTGCTTGTCCCTACCATACAGATCATGATTAATGTTTCTGAATTAGATTTTTCACAAATAATGTAAACAGATATATAACATAAACCAATATTTCTGACAAATTCAAGTATATTCCTCGTTACATGATAAAGGAAATGTATACACCTATGCTGTTTGCTATACTCTAAATCTTCCTGCAGCAACTCTCAAACAGAACCAAACACAACCAAACAGGGTTTATCCTCCGTGAATAATGATTATGCTTCTCTTTCTTTTTCTTTCTCTGATATAGATGAACGGGACAGAGTCCAGAAAAAGACCTTCACAAAATGGGTGAACAAGCATCTCATGAAGGTACCAGAACACCAACACCCTTTTCACATCACGCTTGGCTCTTTTTGTGAAGGTGCAGTGGCAGCAGCGTGTCTGTCAGTCAGAGAAACTGTCTTTTATGCTTGTTGTGCTTTAAGATAAGATAACGTTTGTAACCTTTATTAGTCCCACAAGTGGAAATTTTGAATAATAGAATAAAAGTTATAATACAACAGTGCAACAGGGCTGGGCATGTTATCACATTAACGCATTATTTTCTTAATGTGACATAACATGCCCAGCTTCTATCACAAACGTGAGTTTTTTTATTACTATTATTTTGAAAGTTTGTTGCTTTTTGTGCTGGACCACTTCACCTCACTCTAACAGGGACTCTCTACTGAACACAGACTGTTTGTGCTGCTACCTGATGAAAGAAAAATGTTTCTGATGGAACCTGTTCAGAAATTAAAGAAAACAGATTATAAATGTGAACTTGCTGTTGCTCTAAAGGAGCCTGTTATAATGTTCTGGACTCTGGACTCTGAGGGGAACTGGCTTTTCTATAATAAACTAGATAAAACATGAACGTCCTGCAGTGGCAAATAGCTTTGGTTTTATATTTGATTTGATTACATTAATGTTTAAGTTGAGATTTACAGAAATATTTGAACTGTAACTGTGTGACTGTGTTAAAGGGAACACTGCTGTTAAAAATCAAATTTTTTTAGGTGTTTAAACCAAATGTTATTGCACTTTAGTTCATATAGCAGTACTGCAATACACTGCTTTTGAATTCATTAGTAAATTGTGCATATAACAATGTAATTAATCGTGGAAAATCTTCGGATAAATCGCGATTAAAAATGGTATTCTTTGCCCAGCACTAATATTTACAGTAACCCCCCACTTTCACGAGGATCAGCAGTCGCAGTTTCAGTCCATCGCGGATTTTTGAACCTCCCACCTCTTGAGTACAGCTAACTGTGATGTCCGGGCCTCATGCGCCACATGAATTACAGTCCAGTCTATACAGGGGTAACATCGGTATTTACATTCTAGCACTGCAGGAGTTGTACAGTACAAATACGGGTTTACCTTTACATTTTCTTTAGGGGTAATGAGTTTAAAACAAAATTAAAGTGTTTTGGGAGCATATTTGGGGGCATATTTAGATTTAAACTATAAAAATAGTCATTTTTTATAACCACATCTCAACAACGGGGTTTTTCATAATTGACGGGTGCTCTTGGAACATAACCCCAGTCAAAAGCAAAAGTATGTGTACGTGTGTACACACACATTTAGTTATTACAGCAAATATCTTCCAAATTTAACAGGAGTTACTCAGCATGCCAAGCCTTGGCTTGCAGAGTTAATTACCAGCACCTCGTCGCCACTTACAAGAAGTAAAATGAGTGGTTTGGCAATATTAAGTGGATGTCAAATAATTATGCAAACATTCAATCATTCTCATAACCAGTTTACTTAATTTAAACACCAATACATTTATGTTTATTTTTACTTATTTATTACTAAAGCAATAAATAAAAAAACACAGTTACAAATGAAATATAAAACCTACAGTTAATCATTTCATTACATAAATCATTATATCTCAATTGTCTTCATGTAAAAGTAAATAAATAATGCATACTGTATCAGTGACCCAGCACTAGGGCATTAACGACTCCAGATTTTAAGTCGACTTATCTGTCAACAAAGTCGAAAGTCGAGTTGACTAGTCGTTTGATTACGTCATCACACACACAGCGGAGGAACACAGGTGTCTGACACTGAGCAACTTTTATTAAAGTTCTCTGTAACATTAACAGTCAACATGACAATTAAATAAAACAAAACAAAAGCAGATACCTTGTACAGCAGAAAGTGGGAACAGTTTAAGCCGCGGCAGGACGACTCCCTGCAGGGCTAGTGTTAGCTATGTTAGCTAGCAGATGCCTTTTCAGATGCTGTGCAGAACGCTGGTCCTGCACTTTAACACCGACTTGCAGGTTGTTGCAGGTCACCATGCTGTTTGTGTGTCTAGAGTGAAGTATCTCCACACATGTGATGTGTCTGTCTCCTCTGCTGCCGAGTCTCTCTTCTTGTTGTTGTCTCGTGTTTACATTCCCCTCTCGCCAATGTTCCTGCCCTTTTTATGAAGGGACTATATTAATTGGTTAACCAAGGAACACGTATCAGTGAAGCCAATCAGAGGCAGAGACTGCATTGTGTACACAAGCGCACATACAGAGAGAGGGAAAAAAACACACAACCAGTCGACTTCTCTCAGGGGGGGCGTCGTCTTGTGCCTCTGAAGTCGACAAGTTAACTAGTTGACTAGTCAACTTTTGTGTTAATGCCTTACCCTGCAAATAGTGGATCTATATAGAATCTCCTGATTTGCTTGTTACATATTAAAACAGCTTTGTATGATCTATGGTAGGAGCATGTGAGTGAAAAAATAAAAATATAAGCTTGATTAGAGGTCTGCCCAGGAATGAAAGTGAAGCCCAAACCATGCCCGACTCAAGCCCGACTGGAGAGAAAGAGAAAAAATGGAATGTGGGACATAAAACTGCTCATTAGAGGGCGAACCCAAACCCGAACAGAGCATAGTGGTCACTAGCCCTCCTCTTGGAGATCTTCTTTCCTGTTTAGTTCCAACTCTAATGCCCCCTCCACCCTCTCAACGTTCCATCCATCCAGGAGCTCCTGAAGAAATGTAGATTTCCAGAGTCAGGGGCACTGATGTTTATGAACTGGCTGATTTTTCACACATATCAGCCTCTTAACATTCCATCCAACCAAGGGAAAAAAATTTAGATTTCCAGATTTAGGGCCACTGATCAAAGTCAAAGTGAACTTATACAGTATACAGTATATAGAGAGACGAAATGGTGAAGCTCAGCTTCCACAGTGCACATATATTGTAACAGACATCAGACAAAATAAGAACTATAAAATAAAGTAAGGGTGAGATTTGAGTGTGTGTGGACAGCTTTCTGTGCATTGCATATAAATGCAAATAAGACAAAATGTGCAACGGTTGAATGTGCAAATGACCAGTATAACCAGTATAAACAATGTAACAGTATAAAATGATATGAGACAAGTGAAAATAGCAGCCTGATTCTGTTTATGATGTTTATGAACAGGCTGATTTTTCACAGGTGCTATCCTTGGTGGTGTTTTACTTCTACAGATGATTTCACAATAGAATCAGGAATGCTGGCACAGCGTGCACTGAACCTTGAGGAACTTCAGATATCAAAAGCCCTTCAGGCTTGATATAGAGGAACATTCCTGCCAAGATGTGTCATCTAATGTGAATGGAAAAACACTTGTTAAGTGCCTTATATAACTCCCAGAATCATGAAAGATGCATCAATATGAAACCCAGTGGCTCCTGCTGAAAGATGCCATTTATGTTTGTATGTACATGTGTGTACTCGTGTGTGTGTGAGTAGTTCCCTACTGGTGTGTGCGGTTGTTAGTGAGTTTGCACATCCTTCTGTGAGAGAATGCTGGAGTGAGTCATCCACATCTGGTCTGCCTTTTTCTTCCTGAAGAAGCAGAGGGTTCAGCATCTGCCTTGCAGGTGGGGGCGCCACAGAGGCCCTGGTGGGCTGGCAGCAGGATGCCAGGGGTCTGCATTACACACCAGTTCTCCAACCTCACACTCAAATACAGTACAGTAAACCCCTGATGCTCTTGGAACGTAAATGCAAATTTGTGATGTGATGAGAGAAATGCCTAAAGTGCCCATTTTACAGTGTGAATCCTAAATATGCACCCAGATATGATCCCCATGCACTTTAATTTCATTTTAAACTCAGTTTAATACATTAACCTTAAAGAAAATGTAAAGGTAAACCCATATCTGTACTGTACAGCTTTGTGTCAGTAATTCGAAAAAATGTATACAGTTATATTTGATATGGAAATTTAGCGGAATTTATGTTAATATTTGTTACAAAATTAGTAAATTAGATTTTTCTTAATAGAACTAAAATGCATGAAAAATTGTACATTGCGTGGGTTTCTGTGTACAGTTGTTAGTTCGGTTCTAAGAAGAAACGACAGCGAATGACTGAGGTCGCGAACTCTGAATAGTCACTTTCTGTACACTCATAACCACTTATACCCTGAAGAGCCTATGTCCTTTATTTCTGGTCTGTTGGCGCTGCTGGTGTCCTAGTGGTTAGGGAGTTCGCTCTGAGATCAGAAGGTTGTGAGTTAGAATCCCTGCACTGAGGTTCCTTTGAGCAGGGTATCGTCCACACACACTGCTCCCTGGCGCCCCTCATTGGTGGCAGCCCACTGCTTCACTTGGTCAATGGGTTAAATGCAGAGAAATAATTTCACACTGTGTGCTGGGGTGTGTTCATGCGTGACTATAAGAGGCCACTTTTTTTTTACTGTAAAATTGTATTCAATTTCATGAACTCCAGTGATCTTCTTAGTTGGTTGTATGGTCACTTTCAGATGAGTGGGTGTTTCAGCTTTGTTTTTCCCATCCAAACCCTCTTCTACACCATTTACAGCACATTTGCATGCCATTGGAAACAACTCTCAAGGTCTTTTGAGGAAAATTGCTCACAGAGTCCAATGCAACTGTAAGCAATTTGCAGACTCAAACTGAAGCCAGTAACTTCCAGCATAATGTATCAGTTTACGGTGGTATCAGCTGTGATCACCTATGAGCTGGATTTCTCTTTTTTCTTTTCCCGAAAGGCTTTTATTATTAAGTATTTATCCAGGACGCCTTCAGGGAGCGAACACTTTGCAGATAACAGAGTAGAACAGAAACTCAGAGGTTTATCTGTTGTGGCTGATCTTAAAGAATCCTTCTCCTGAGATTGATCTGGATGCAGTTTGGCATCCAAACTTACTGAAAGAAAACAGCGTAAGACTGGTGTATATATATTTTAAATTTACTGACAGCCCTAATATATACATATATATATATATATATATATATATATATATATACCTCCTATATAAGCTGTAATAGTCATATATTTGTTATACGTGTGTGTGTGTGTGTGTGTGTGTGTGTGTGTGTGTGTGTGTGTGTGTGTGTGTGTGTACGTGTGCAAAAAAGATGTTTGTGTGTTGTCT
>JBBPCY010047013.1:0-13192 GCA_037974405.1 Brachyalestes nurse
TAATGTTTCCATATGAAACTGTTACAGGATGAGCCTGTTCCTTTAAGGAACCATGCATGCTGGGATATGTAGTTTTTAAGGGGTGTGTGTGGGGTAGTGTGGGGAAATTTCTTTTCATGGCTGCTACATTCGCGAGTGCTTTTCGCCACTCGAACGCTCTTTTAGAAGAAAGGAAATAAATATACATACATACATACATACATATACATATATATATATATATATATACACACACACACATATTTTGAACATTTTTACCCATTGTGGCATGAAAATATAGTGCTTGATGATGTGGCTTGTTGCTGTTCTGTGTTCACAGAGACGACGGCTAGTGCGTGATGGTTTTGTAGTGGATGTGTGCGAGGGAGGACGCAGCCTCAGACACCTGTTTTTGTACACAGACCTACTTCTGTGCGTCAAACTGAAGGGTGGTACTATGGGGTGAGTGACATCTTTGTAATTTTTTCAGCAGAGCTGCTCTTGCCTCTGAGATAGGATTTTGTCCAGTTCTATCATTTTACCTGTGTGTGTTTGTGTGTATGCATATTAAGAGGCGCCTCTATTATATATGCACTGAGCAGAATGTATTGACTGTATTGCCAGTTATGTATGTTGCACCTAAAGTAATTGCAGTTGTATCAAATCTATACATTTATTGACTGCGTAAGGTAGTTATAAATTAGGGATGAGACATGATTTTCGAATAGTCGAATATTCAATATACGTTCGAATATCGAATAGTTAAATCGAATAGTGTTATCTCACTTAAGGGAAAAACAGGGAACAGAAATGAAGACGTTTCCTAATCAATATTACATGTAATGCAGTAATTCAGCCTGAGGGTGTCTCTAACAGTAAAGCTCCCTACAGGCACGGGAGACTAGCCCATAGGCTACTCCAAAAGAAGGGAACTAAATTTTACTGTGCGCTGTGGATAATACAGAGGCTAGTAAAACTTCTGTATGGGACTCGTTTACATTAAATGGCAACGAGGTTCAGTGCAAACTGTGCAGTGTTGGGCTGTAATTTTATTATTTTTTTTAGTAACGCAGTAATCTAACACGTTATAATTTTACAATTGGTAATTAGATTACCGTTACATTTCACGTAACGTTGCGTTACTCATAAAATCAAGTTCACAGCGGCAAGCAGATGTCTGACTGACAGACTCACGCGTGACGTCATCTACGGGAGACCTGCGTGCGACAACAGCTCAAATGAAAACAAACAGAGCACAGAGAGTCAGAAGTTCGCGTTCAGTAGTTGGAAATATAGCCATTACATAAAATTCGTCTCTGTTAAAGGCAAGAACATTATGTGAGTTGTCGTAGGTTTGTAACACTTAATAATAAAGTGTGTTTGAGTTGACTTAAGAGTGTGTTTGAGCTGATTTAAGAGTTTCTTTAGAGGGTCGGGAAGTAACTAGTAATCTAACTAGTAATGTAACTAATTACTTTTGAAATAAAGCAATCACATTAGTAATTTGATTACTTTTATAGGTAGTAATCAGTAATCAGTAGTTTAATTACTTTTTTAAAGTAACTTGCCCAACACTGAAACTGTGTCATATGAAGCTGGCATACCATAGATCAACCACTACCAGTCATCTGAGAGCGAAGCACCCCGAAGCAGTGACTTCAGGCCTGCAGTCAATTGCCAGTTTCATGGTAAGGCCATCTAAGTTGATTGCCAGGCATTCCGAACATGTGGACATGTTACATTTTTTTTACAAAAATATGACATCGGCCTATTAGGCCTTAGGTGCTTGTCTAAACGTGTTAAATATTGTTGCCGACAGTTCAGGCTATTTCACCAGATTTAGCCTAATTGGCTAGGCAGGTCTATATGTGGTTGGTTATGCATTTTTAAAATTGAGATGGTCTACAGTATAGTTTCACAGGTGTGTTGCTCTTGTTCATTTACGGTACTGTGATTTAGAACAGTTTGTGTCATGTGATTAAACAGTTTATGAAACAAATACCTGTTTCATCCTCTCCGTCATCGTGTGTTTGCACGCATGCGTGCAGGTGGGGTAGGGGATCGATTTTGGAATAATATTCGAATAGTTCTCATCAATTTTCGAATAGTGTTTTTGCCAAAAAGTCACAGGTTTATATACAAATAGGTGTGCATGGGAAGTAATTAGCTACTGTCACTAAGTGTATACCTACACCTGGTTAAAAGGCCAGTGAATGCAGGTGCAAGTTACGTGTGTCTGTTAAACTGGCAAGTCACTGTATATATGCTGTTCCTCCTCCCAGTGCATTTTTAGTCCAGATAGTGTTACTTACCAAGAGGCGGTATGCATGTGTTCACGCTCCTCAAAACGTTTGGCTTCCTGTTCTTATACCAGGTCTTTACTATAACTATATGGATGTTGTTATTATAACTCAATATTTCATCATATGTGTGTTTTATATAAAAATAATTAGATGTAAATAATGAAAGAATTATGCATAGACAGGTAATTTGGAGATTAAACAAAAGAATAGAAGGCTGATCTTAGTGTTTGGGAAAAGGGTGGATATTTTCTGAGTCTTAGGGAAAAGGATGGGTATTTTGTAGATGCCAGCAGAGGTAGTTGTGGCCTAGTAGGTAGGATACTTGCCTCTGGTCCAAGAGGTCATGGGTTCAAATCCTACCTTCAGCATACCACCACTGGGTTCCTGAGCAAGACCCTTAACCTCAGGTTGCTCCAGGAAGACTGTCCCCTGAAGTTAGGGAATGAAAGTTGCTTTGGGCAAAAGCGTCTGCTAAATAATGTAAATATTTATTTTTGACTAGGTGTGTTTCTGTGTGTCCATATTAGGAGACAACTTCACTACAGGTTTTGTTGGTATATGCCTCTGGCGGGGCTAAAGATGCGCTGGGCTGCAGAACAGGACCCATCAGCGGAACTTCAGCTCAAAATTAGCAACATGAGAGCCAAGATGTTTCATGTCAGACGTACACTTCAAGAGTATATGGTACATTTGTGTGTATTTTTATTTGCATAAACCGGTGGGTTTCTATGTATTGAATGTGTGAATCTTTGTGAGACTTTGACATGCCTTAAATAACAGTTCTTGTTTTGTGAGGCTGTGTTAAAAATATATGTGTGACCTCTTATATCTGCGTGCATTTGTGTGTGTGTGTGTGTGCGTGTGTGTGTGTGTACGAATGCATAAAATCTAGAAATGAATTTGTGTTCTAAGGGAATGTTGTGTGTGTAACAGAGAGAAGGAAAGGGGTCTGTTTCTCGTGCTGCTGATCGCTATAGAAGGAAGCTTGAAGCCTGTGAGCTTTGGCTTCTCACACACAGCCCGTCTTTCATCTTGGAGTTTTATAGCACCAACAGCAAGGTGGGATCATCTTATACACTTGCAGTTTCTCTTTCACACACAACTAAGAGGTCTTATAAACCAGCATATCTCCCACTGTGCAAATATATCTTTATATATCTCTGTCTGAATCTCTCACTTTCTTTTTGCAGCCTCACATAATTCACTTACCTTTTCTAAATGAGCTCGAGGGCTGGAGAGAGGATATCAACAATCTCAAGGCAGAGGGTGAGTGGAGCTTCCAGCCAGTGCTTGAGTCTGTATTGCCTTTCACGAAAAATTTCATGGACTGTATGTGTTCTGGCTTATCCATTCTCAGACCTGGGGACAGTGCCACCAGACTTACTCTCTCTAGCAAACTCTTGTGTGAAACTGAGAATGACTCAAAATGCCCCTCTTTGCTGTCTTCAGCCAGGTAGGTATCATCCTTTTTACACACTTAAATAAGTGTATATCCTCTCTCTCACACCCACACATAAACAGGCAGTTTCACACCCCCACCCTTCTGATTTATATCCTCCCCAAGGTTTGCATTTCCTTGCATTTCACAGAAACGTTTTGTGTCTGTATCATTGTCTCTGTCTCATGTTTTCTGTCTCTTGCTTACAGACAACGAGGAGAACAGCATGTGTGGGAGCCTGTATGTGGTTTTGCATTCAGGCTATGGCCTACAGCAGCCTGCAAGTAAGTCGCATTTCATCTAGTTAGTCATATGCACAAGTGACCACAACAATGTGCACAACAAATAATAGCAATTTGTTTCTTTCAGTCTTACACACAAGTCCTGAAAGACAATTCATATTTTCAATAATCCTACTTCTAGGCCATAACCTGGTGATTTGTTACATGATCACCAACTGATCTGTGTCCTCTGATTCTGCACAAGCTGTTTTCACAAATGCTTTTAACGGTTATAGCAGTCATTGAACAATAATGTTCCTGATGGAAATGGTATATGGTATATTAAATGGTATATTTAATCATGTGATGAAAAAAGTGACATGCACACAAAATACCCACTGACCATTGGTGGGATGTTTAGTACAGTGTAATGTATTACATCTCTACCATGCACATTTCGGACTAGTTCTCACCCAGGCAGAAACACCACACTTTGCAAATAAGAGTCCTCAGGAAAAAATCTTTGTGTTGTTTTTTTCAGTAACATGGTTAAACTGTAAATAAATCTGAATAAGAGTGTCTGTCAAAGCCTAAAGTAGATATTTGTGATTTAGGGCCAGTTTTCCACTGTCAAAGTACCAGAACTTTTGGTATCAGAAAAGTGGAACTGTGCTATTTCCACTACCCATTTACTGCTGATTTCATATTTCCAAGATATTTTAAGGAACACTAAGAATATTTTCTTTAAAAAAGGACATAATGTCATTCTGAGAATATCAGTTCCATCACCGCAATATAGTGAAAATATATTTGTCACATTAAGTCAAATTTTCACATTTGTCCTTAACAGGGCAGACGTTTCTTGGTTTCAGTTCACAAATTCTCTGCTTATAGTTACTAAATTAAGAGTGTTTTAGCTTGACATATACATTTCAGAGAAGTCTACTCTCTAATTAATGGAACCAAATATAAAAATAAAAAATCAGAATACATTTATGGAAGAGATGCATGAAGGCACCATACACCAATAATGACCATGTTCACAGTTTCAAGAGAAGAAAGACTTGCTTGATTTTACACACAAATCTTTGTGTATATGTGTTTTATATCAGTCAATAAGCCAACCAGCAGGATAGATCATCTTTCACAGGAAAGCACAACACACAATAATACATCTTGTTCAAATACACCTTGAAATATATTGATATATAAAACAAATAGATTATTTGGAGCTGTGCCAGATTAGTGTGGAATAATTGAGTTAACAAGAGTATGTCAGTTACAGATTGTTACCAGTTAAAATTGAACATTTTGTTTATTCATTTATTTTTACAAATTTTTTTGTGCTTATGCCAAGATTGAGAATCCATATCATTTTGTAAACTGTGCTAGTGTTGTTGGTTTTTTTTAATCTTATTTTTAATGTAAAAAATAACTCTCCAAGTACAGAGAAGGCTCCCAGCTCAGTCCCTCTTTCATTCACTTTCTGTCTGTTCTTTTGCACTCTCTCCCTTCTGTGGTTGCAGGTGTCTACATCTGTATTGAAGTTGACGGTTTTGAGGTTTTTGATAGACGAGCCCAGTCTTGTCTCTCTTCTTACAGCCTGACCCCACAGTGGGACCAGGTGAAGACACACAAGCAGACACAAGAACAATTTTTTTACATTGTGCATTATTTGTTTGATTTATTTCAAATATTGAAATTGAAATACTCAAATAGAGTAGAGTGAGCATATACAAGCTGATCTTGCCACTCTGAAGTCTTGAGGACAATGGGTCCTGAATTATGTGTGGGTCTTGCAGGAGTTGGTGCTGCAGGTGGATGGAGCTCAGCATCTCTGGCTCCTGTGTCTCTCTCAGTCTGAGGAGGTTATCATGGGCAGAGTGAAACTGAAGGTGAAGTTTCTTGTTTGTTTTCTAAGTTAGTTTCATCAAAATGCAGCGACTGCAATAGCTAGGCTTTTTCTTACGAAGCAGCAAACAAACTGTGATCCTAAAGGGTTATTCAACTGTTTTACCGTTTTACTATACACTAAATATTTTTAATGTTGTGTGCCATTTTCATCTGTATCTCTTTGTATGTATGTACATATATACAGTAAACCCCTGCTTTTCGCCGGGGTTAAATCTAAGAGAACCCGCTTATAGTGAAAAACGAAAAAAGCTGTGATGTCAGGACCTCATCCACCACGCCCCTCGTGCTGGGTTGTATACAGTATACAGTAAAGTCCAGCTTTAACGCGGATCAGCACTCGCATCAGTCCGTCGTGGATTTTTTCTGAGAACCGAACTAATATTTATTAGCTGAAACCCCTGCACTAACGCAGAAACTGTACATGGCCATTTTTTTTGCTTTTGTGACGTCCGGGCCTCGTCCGCCACGCACCCTCGTCCTCGTGCTGGGTGGCTAAGCACCGCACAAACAACCCAACACGAGGGGGAGTGGCGGACGAGGCCCGTACATCACAGCTTTTTTTCGTAGCATATTTTTCATGCATTTTAGTGCTAAATTAAGAACAATACTCATTTTTTAACATAATTATTAATGTAAATTCAGCTGCATTGCCATATAAAATATAACTATACATTTTTTCGTACTGTCCAGAGAACACAAAGAAATCGCATCCTAGGGTAGTGAAATACCGCTGTACTCGGAGGCGGGAGGATTGAAAGTAGCCTATCCGATAACGCTATTTATTTCTTCTTGCTGCTGATTGGCTGCTGCCCTTTGACGCAGCTGCAGTCTAGAATTTCCTGCCCATTCATTTATGTCCCTTATAATGGACATTTTGTTCACCTCTATCTTCCTTAAGTATTTGGAGTTACCCCATCAAGCCCTATAGTATTCTGTAGAGGACATCCTGGGCTTTCCGGTGATGTCATGTGATGGGTTTGCACGCTGGGAACAAGGGCTGATGAAATGCACCAAATGCAAAATGTTCCGCTGCATAACCAAAAAGAAAACATGCTTCCAGGACTATCACACCTAAAATGTCCAGAGGATGTTCTATGACTTAAAATTCACTGTTAAACTAGAATACATGTTTCGTTGTCCTTGCAAGCAACAAGCAACAGAAGAGTGATAAAGAATTTTATTATTTTGGGTTAATATCACTGTTTTTATTTTCTAAATTGAGTTACATTTTCACACGGAAATCGTCCTGTTGTCCCCTACAGTGGACATGCTTGGAAATTAAAATAAAAAATATATTCAAAGAAATTTAAATTTTAAGGTGTTTTTTTAGGCCCAAACAGATAGGGAAAAAATGTAAGATACTTTTTTCTTCGGTTCTCAGGAGGATATACTTTTAAAATGCAATCAATGTGTTTTGGTAGCATTTTTCGGGGCATTTTTAAGGTTTACACTATAAAAATAGACATTTTTAGGCATTTTTTTACCACATCACAATAATATGTTTTTTCACTATACAGTATACTGATATAAAGTGTGTGTGTGTGTGTGTGTGTGTGTGTAAAACAGTTAGACCCTGTTGACATGCTGAAGAGGTGGAAGAAAATGACCCTGAATTTGGGCACAATAGAAGTAACAATATCAATTAAATATCTACCCCATCCCCTGAAGCCACCCTGCTTCACTCCGCTGAAGCTGAAGCCTGTTTTCTCTGTACTAATTGGAGATGTAGCAAGGTCAGTATTTCATTGTTTTCTCAGTGGTCCAGTTAAAATGATTAATCTAAGAAATATTGTGCTGAATTACTGTGGAGAAGTGTCAACACAGCAGTAGGCATGTGTCCCTAAGCAAACAAACAAACTCACTAAAATGGAATGGCTGTAGCTGAGAATACAAGAAATAATCAAAAGCTCTGTCTCACAATGTGCCATGTAGTGCCCTGTTGTGAATGAACTTTTCTTTCATTTCGAAGTTTTAAGGAAATGCCAAGTTAGACATGAACGATCAGCTTGTTAATCAAAACAGGAATCCAGTTATGAAAGACTGGAATATTACAACAGACCAAAACTGTGCTAAGTTCTGCAAAAAAGAAAAGTAAGAATAAGAGGTACACTGTCAGTGAGTCACGTTCTGGATTCATTTCCTTTGTGTTTCGCTGACTGTCCGTGTTCTCTAGCTTCTTTTATGTATTCGTGCTCTGTGTGTTCTTGCACGTTTGTATGTCTCTCTCAGACAGGAGGGTGTGCTGGTACCTCATATAGTGCGCTCCTGTGTGGAGGAGGTTGAGAGAAGAGGACTAGAAGAGGAGGGCATCTATAGGATTTCAGGAGCTAGCAGTGAGATTCAGGCTCTCAAACGTGCATTTGACACCAGTGAGTGAGTGCATGTGTGATATGTTTGTAAGTCATGTTCTAAAAAATGTCATGAAGTGACCATTTTGAAAATAGACCAAACCATGTCAGAGAAATTGAACAAAGCATGTAGCTTGTGGCAACAACAGCGTATAGCAGACATTTTTTTGGTTCCATTATGAATGAGCCAACGAAATTGTATTAATTAATTACCATGTATTCTCTTTTGAATTTTGATTGGCCATTGGCAGTCACAATGAACCAAATCTAACCTGTGAGCGTGATTCTACCTAATTTCAAAATTTTACCAAAAGCAATCAGCTGAATGAATTTTTAATGGATGAAATTTCACAGTTTTTCACAGCCATTTAAAGAATGCAGTGGTGACAGTTTAAGTTTTGTAAAGATAAGAAATTGGCTCTATATTTTTGCATTGTTGTGGTTTACTAGCTAGTGCTACTCCACAAGGGCATAACTACCACATTCTTAGGAAGCATAACCTATGAAATTTCACCCACAGTGGGGCGCTGCAAATTTCAATATCATAAGAACCACTTCAGCTAAAATTAAAAAAAGAAATGGATGGATGGATGGATGGTATTATTTTCCATTTGGCTCCCTCAACAAAATGGCAGCGAATAGCCTAAAAAAATCAACAGCCAATATTAGTCTGAGTGACTGGTCAGTCTGAATCAAAATTAAGGCTTTGTAGGCTCATAATGGCATGTAGATACAAATTACCCAATTTCATACTAATTAGCCAAAAGATTGCCAAAAGAAAAAAAGAAGCCAAAAACTGCAACAAGCTACATGTTTTCCTCTGTTCCTCTGACATGGTTTCTTTTTTAAAATTCACGTTTTTACTTCTATTTCCTGTAATCTATTCATCTATCACATCCTGTTTGGAACCCTCTGATCACCACTTCTTCTTTCTATTACACACCACTTCTTGTTACATTAAAAGATAACTACTTGACTTTATTTATTTATAGGAATTTCTTTATAACACACAAGAGATTTGCACTGCATGAGATTTGATCACCACATTTCAGATATGTATTATTCTGCATGTTCTGAATGTTATCATAACTTCGTTCTCTATTCCATTTATAGTTTTGCTCAGGGCAAATCTAACATTTCAAAACATAATTTAAACACTTGTACAGTATTGGCATCATAATCGAATAATTTCTTATTAATCTTATCTCAGTGATTCCAAGCTTCTGAAATTCCAAGCTTCCTAACCCTACGCTCTTAAAAGTTCTGACACCAAAAAGGATTCTTTGTGTGACGTCATATAACAATCATCCTTTCAATGTTTTTTTTAAAAGTGCAGTTTTTGTCAACTCAGGAAGAACCCTTTTGAAGTAATAAAATGCATAATGTAAAGGTTCTTGAAATTGGAAGAATGAACATAATATGGAGTTTCATTATGTCTTTGCCATTGATCGTTTTGAGTATTCCTCTTCTTTCCAGATTACTGGGAGGCTGTAAGTAAACTGAGAAATATGGATGTGAATGCAGTGTCTGGGACACTCAAGCTGTACTTCAGAGAACTGCCGGAGCCTCTCATTCCTACTGACCATTTCCAGAGTCTATCCAAAGCACTAGGTGAGGTTTCACTCTCACTTTCCTATCCCCCTCTCTCTCTCTCTCACACACACACACACACACACACACACACACACACTTTCTCTGTAATTTTAGCCCAAACTATTTTGCCTATTGCTTGTATATATTAAGTTACTTAGCTACTTACTTACTTTGCCTATTACTTTAGTAAGTTAGTAAGTTTCTTACGTAAGTAAGCATGTAAGTACTTTCTTAGTTACTTACTTACTTAATACAAGTAAGTTACTTACTTACTTACTTGTTTTGCCTATTGCTTGTATACTTACTTACTTGTATTTAACCTGTGGCCTAAATAGCAGTATAGATAGTATATTTTATAACATGAATGTGATTAGCCTGTAATCTTGTTTACTTGCACATAAACTGACACGGTGTCTCTCAAACAGACCAGCCTGACCCTTACCACAGAGCAGACATAATGCTTTCTGAGCTACAATCTTTCCCTGACGTCAACCGCAACACGCTTCTCTTCCTCTTGCACCACCTCAAACGGTAACTTCTGAGGACCTTGAGTAGTTACTTTAAGTGTCTCCTTCTTCATCTGACTTTTATAGGTCAAAGAGTAAGGTGAAGGTTCAGCATTTTAAGTCGAGACTGAAGTTCCAATTTAATATTTAAGTAATGTTTGTTTTATTTATCACAGACAGTAATTCTTACTTCCTGTTACCTCTGGATTCAACTGATTTTGTTACAGCATTGTCTCCAACCTGGTTTCAGGCTGAGTCATTCAGCAGTTTGTGGCAAAGATTTACCTGGTTTTCATGCCTCTCTCTCTCTCTCTCTCTCTCTCTCTCTCTCATATCAGGATTGCAGAGAAGGAGGAGCAGAATAAGATGTCTCTCAGTAATCTGGCCACAGTATTTGGCCCCAGTCTTCTGCGCCCCCCAGCGGCCAGTCTTAATCAGTGTGGCCCACCAGTAGACATCTCTCAAGAAGTTGAAGTTCAGGTCAGCTGGCTACTGTTCCTTCTCACACACTGTGAAATGTACTACACATATATGAACCAGCAGCTGAATAGAGATTGGGTAATGCTTTATAATAACAGTTTTTAAATGTCTTTCCACAGGTTCAAGTAATTTACTTCTTCCTCCAGAATCCGAATCTCCCGGAAGCTCTGACTGCCAAACTGGTGGACATGAACAATGAAGAACTGGAGGAAGAACCATGAACATACTCCAGAGTAAACTATGTAGGCTGCATTGTACTGTTGGATTCCAGTAGAAATCCATTAGAGCCATTATGGTGGGTGGGATGTAACAATTCTGTATGTTTATACAGCGCAACACTACCCAATTAAGGATGTATGTATATATCGGTTATGTATATAAAACAGAGCATTTAACTTTTGGATACACAGAGGACAATGTGTTGTCCCTCACTGTTTTACTTCCTAGTAGACTAGTAGTCATTGTATGATTGCGGAAGTCTAGATAGACGTGGGGAATTCTTAAAATCTGGCTAAATCTAACTATTTGATTGAACTGATAAAAATATGCGGTGTATTTATTTTATTTATAAAATAAAACTGATGAATGTATTAAAACTGGATTGATGGGGTTAGTGACAGATGGTGTTATTGAAAAGACAGAGGAGACGCCAGCAGGTGCCTGGAGCTTCTATGTGGCTCTGCTAACCAGTGCGATGACTCTCCTGAAGTCATCCGAGAGGGTGAAGGTAAGAACTTTGGTGCAAGCATTTGTGTAGCTCATAAACACTCCTTGTTCACCAATAACTTTTCAATGTGAGTCTCCACCCCACTATCCAAACAAATCGATCTGTCATGGTTCAGCTTCAACTAGACCAGGTTTTGCTTCATGTACCAGCACTTCAAAGGCCTCTGCAGGACATACACACATACGCATGCACAGAACAACATCTGCACTGATCAACCTCTGTCCTTACAACTGGGTGTTTCCTTTCACACACACACACACCACCTGGTCAGCGTAGCTTTTCGTCCCTTTTGCCCTTCAGTTACAGCTTTGATCCCTAATCCTGACTCAGAAAAAAACACTCTTGCTCTCAGCATTCCACAGAGCCAGACAGGGAAAAGCCCTTCGGTGTCAGATGTGCGCAGAAACGCAGTCCAGACATTGCCACGGTAACAAAAGATGTCGGTGTCGTAAATCAGAAGCACCGTATTCAATCATCCAGCAGCAATACAAGCACAGGGTGAGGGGAACTTACCATTTGAAAAGGAGAGAGAAAGCTGACAGTAATGAATAAAAAAAGCTGTAGGTCCAGCCGACCTGGCTTTACCTTTGTAGAGCTCAAGGGGTTATGACTGGGATGAGATCATATGGCAGCAGACAGAAAAACCAGGGTTTGCCTTGTGAAATTAGACCTCATTATTCTCATGTAGAGCAACACTGTAGGCCACAGTGTCTGCCTTCTCTGCGTCTTTGTGTTTTGTAACCTTTCAGTGAACTCATTCACACTGTGAATATAAAATAAGAATACAAAGTTAAAGGATCTCTTTAATAGAAAATGCTAATTTCCCATGCTTCATTGGAAATAAAGTGCAACTTAGCAAAATACCATTAATTTTTCAGCCCATATGGTCCATAAATGGAAATGAAGCGTCAGAAAAAAGCCCATTTGGACAAAAACCAGCATATTTTCATGTCTATTAGAGCTACTATAGTATAACTGCATCACATTATGCTGGTTATGAGTGTTTATGTCCAGGCTGCCTTATTAATGAGGCACAATATACAGCAGCCTGACAGAACAGAGCTCACTGACACATGTCAGTCTTAAAGGCACAGAAACAAAAAGACCCTGTTTAATTGTAAGGGATGAAGAAAGTTTTGGAAAATTGTGAAACGAGTAATGCAGTAAAATATATGGGCCTTTAAACTCCTGTGTTAAACAGCTCCTACAAGTGCTGAGTACAGTGCAGAAAGGCTGCAGAATGTGCGGGGACAAGTCCTAATTCAGGGCCGCAGAACATTTCAGACAAGCCACTGAACTTGCTACACTGACTGAGCTGTTTTTTCTGGAAGGCAGTCCACATTCGTAACATGTTCTTTAACATTTGTTTTTGTTCTTGGCTTGATCTGAGAAAATTAATTACTGCAACACTTGTCGTTTTGAAGTCCAAGTTTGTACACTAAGACACGGTGAGCCACAGATGGCACTGTTTTTGTTGGAGCTAATGTGGAGGTGTCTTGTTGCCATGGAAGCAGTGTGTTCGTATGAGAGGCATTCATGCTAGGGATCAACTGGATTGACCCCCTCACTCTTGGGTTAACAGAAGCCGCGTGTGTATCTGGTTCCTTGGGCCTGTGTGTGTGTGTGTGTGTGTGTGTGTGTGTGTGTGTGTGTGTGTGTGTGTGTGTGTGTGTGTGTGTGTGT
>JBBPCY010047064.1:0-13189 GCA_037974405.1 Brachyalestes nurse
TCACACTGATCCACTCACACTCACATCTGTCTCATCTAGAGCTCCAGACACGTCTCACACTGATCCACTCACACTCACATCTGTCTCATCTAGAGCTCCAGACACGTCTCACACTGATCCACTCACACTCAAATCTGTCTCATCTAGAGCTCCAGACACGTCTCACACTGATCCACTCACACTCTCACATCTGTCTCATCTAGAGCTCCAGACACGTCTCACACACACACACACATCCACACTCTTGTATATCCAAACAATAACATAGTCATACATTCCAGAATAAGAGCAATGTGTTGGTATTGCATCTGAAATCTGAACTTGATCTCTTGGGTGTCCGTCCAGGCGCCCCCTGTCTGAGTTTTGATGTGCTTCGCGATGGCGAGGGAGAAAGTAGGGAGACGTTTCCACTCTCCATGTTGCTGTGTGCTGGAACCCAGGCGGACACGGCGCTCAGCAACAGGTGAGTTGAGGCTCAAATGTCGAAGCCAAACACACTTTTAAAATCTGGGTGAAGTTCACAAAGTAATATCCCCTCTTTCTGTCCAGGCTTCTCGTCATGCGCTTGCACAACCTGCACGGCACAGAGAAGGACAACGAGGAGGAGGAGGAGAGCAGTGACGAAGAGAGTGACGAAGATGAGGACGATGAGGACAAGAAGCCACAGTTGGAGTTGGCCATGATGGCCCATTATGGAGGAATAAACCGAGTCAGAGTGAGTGAGCAGTTCTGTCTTGTTTGGTTACACATGCTTTAGATCAGATATTTGTCCACTATAATTGCAGCAATTAGTTGACAAGTGAGTCATTTATAGACTGTAATGCTCTTTAATCTTCATATGATCCACTCTTTCATTCTGACTGACTGTAGTACACTTCTATCTCTACCGATTCAAAATTGATTCATACACAAAATCCATTCATATTTCCCAGTTTGCTATCAATGCATTCCTGGTACTAGTGCTGCAGCAGAGAGGGTATTCTGAACTGTTGGGGACACAGTAACTGCACAGCGGAGCCTGCTCACTCCAGAACATGTAGACCAGCTTCTGTGTCTACAAAAGAACATGTACATTCCAGCAGATGGTGGACTTTAAACTCACTCATGTGCCTACACCTGAATCTAATGCAAATATATTCTGATCTGTTGTCAGTTGGACTGTAGTTTTCACAGTTTAAAATCTGCTGAAATGGAAACGGCTTGAGTAAAAAGAAAATTGTCATAATTACTTTTATTTCGGATGTTACACTTGTTACAGCACTTTACAACCAAAAATAGCAGCTCTTATTTGGTTTTATTGAATCTATTCTTATGTAAAGTGTTCACTTAAATAGTTTTATTGAAGTTCACACTTTGCAGTTTATATTTTTGTAATGCGACTTTAGCTATTATCTCAGGTCTGTATTTCCTGTCAGACTGATGGGAAATAAAAAATAATGGACGCTTTGAATGGAGAATGGGTTTTGAATTGAGTCATGAGCCCAAGAACCGAAATCGAATTGAATTAGATGGTTTTCTGAATTGTGCACCCCTATGTAATACACTATAGGAACTGTAGAGGTTGATCTTTCAGAATATGCTTGTGATGTGATTCCTGAACCTTCCTATAGTCTGATTGTTGTGTATGATTGTGTTTGCTTATCCGTTTGTCTAATCAGGTGACCCAGCGTGGTGAGCAGTCATTGGCTGCCGTCTGGTCGGAGAAAGGACAAGTGGAGATTTTTGACCTTCGGGCGCAGCTGGAAGCCGTTCACAGCTCCTCTGTCATGGCAGCGTTCATAAAACAAAACAAGGAGGCCACGCCCTTATTTAGCTTCTCTGGTCACATGGCTGAGGGCTTCGCCATTGACTGGTCTCCAAAAGTACCCGGTCAGTGGACACAGTTTTATTGCTTATTACGTATGAAAACAGACACCCACAGTCTACACCATCCATAAATGTCCAGAATGATCCAGACAGGCCTTGAAGGCTGTCAGCTGCTTTAAGGTGTTGCCCACCCATACAGCTTCTCCATAGAAGAGCACTGACCAGCTTCATGTGAGTCTCTGGTCACCATATCTGTGGGCTAGAGTGGTTTAAAGCCCCCCAGTGTTGGGCTGGGGAGTCTCTGGAGTGATGGAGCTCAATCCAGAACCTTTGAGATGATGTTGTTTGTGATCCAGAATATCATTCAGCATCAGTACCTGATCTCACTAATGCTCAGGGCTTTAATCAAATCTAGGGTGGTCCAAAGAAGTACCAGACCTCACTAATGCTCCTGTGCAATCAATTCCTCATAGCTTTGTTCCAACATCAGTACCTGACCTCTCATTGTTGAATGTAATCAAATCCTCCCAGTAGTGTTCCACCATCTAGCCTTCCCCGAAGAGGCAGCAAAGACAGGACCAACTCCCCCTATCAATACCCCTGATTTCAGAAGAAGCACTTTTGGACATACATTGTATTGCCTGTGTATCTATACATGGTTCTGTGTACCCAAAAACACACCAGGGCAGTGTGTCTGAGTTAAAGGTCTGCTGTCGTGACCCGTTGTCTGCTTTGTTTGTGTGTAAGGCCGCCTGGTGAGTGGAGACTGCAAGAAGAACATCCACGTGTGGGAGCCGAGGGAGGGCGGAGCGTCCTGGCAGATTGACCAGCGGCCATTCAGCTCGCACACCAAGTCTGTGGAGGACATCCAGTGGTCGCCCACAGAAGCTACAGTAAGTCTTTAACAGCAGAATTGGAGAAATGTGTTCAATTAATTCTGTAGTACAGAATGTGTAGCACAGGGTGAATTGAGGGCCCTCTGGTGGAGGTTGAAGGTATTGCAGATAGATGGCAGGAGATCATTTAGATCAGGGGTGTGGAACTCCGCTCCTGGAGGGTCGTGGTCCAGCAGGTTTTGGTGATTTCCCTGCTTAGAAACATCTGGTTCACTTCACCAGGTAACTGTCAGGTTTAGTGAATGTGTTTGAGGAGGAGAACTACCATCAACCTGTGCTGGACACCGCCCCCCCAGGACCGGGTTAAACTAGATGCATTTCCACAGAAAAATGCGAAGTGTGATTGCACGGTTGTAATAAAACCAGTGTTTGGAGACACACACATTGGGTTTAGGCGCGAAAAAAAACCCCTGCAGGGTATTGAACCGGCATTTTTCCTCACTCTTCATTCAGCGCCACATTTTACCGCTAAACCACTGAGAGGATTGAACTAATTATTTAACCATTTGTGGTTAAGGTCATCTGAAAACCGAAGAAGTGAAACATTCTCACCCGAAAATGGGTGGGGAAAGCACACGTGGCTACGTTTACAGGTTGAATAATTTTAATTAAACCCCAACAAACAGTGACACACGTCTTTTTATATAACTGACCTGAGCTTCAGAGTCTTGAAGTCTGTTGAGTATTTTGCTTTATTGTATTTTTTTACGATTTTCGCTTGTGTTCTGTAGGTGTGCTTGTGGTGAACAGTCGTTTTATCCTTCTCTCCTCAGGTCTTCGCCTCCTGTTCGGTGGACCAGTCCATCCGTATTTGGGATATCCGAGCGCCACCGAACTCAATGCTTTCAGCCAACGAGGCTCACTCAACAGACGTCAACGTCATCAGCTGGAACCGGACCGAACCTTTCCTGCTGTCTGGAGGAGACGATGGGCTCCTGAAGGTCTGGGACTTGAGGCAGTTCCAGGTGAGCAGATTATATGGTTTATAGCTTGTGAAGCAGGGGCATCCCTAACCTGCTGCAGGGGTTCGTACACCCTGCTCCAGGGGTGCATCCCTAACCTGCTCCAGGGGTGTACGAACCCCAGAGGGTTGGACCTGTCGTCAGATTAAAAAAAAAAACTAAAGGCAGCTTCTTCAAAATGGGTTTCAGTATTTAATCTGTTGAAACACATTATTTAGCCCCAAAGGCTCAAACCACTGGTTCTGAAGAGACAAATCAGGTCTGTCTTTAGTGACCGACATTCACTTTGTGTGAAAAAAATAAAAGTTTCACCCAGTTCTTCAACATCACACAGTTCGGATCATGATCCCAAACTGTTCCAGAATTCTCTCCGGTCCAGAGAAGAGCAGAAAGTTCAGAGAGTGATGTCTCTCCTCCCCAGTCTCCAGATCTTTCTCCCATTGAGCTGCAAGGACCAGCTGGAGACCCACAAGTTCCACATGATCCAGAAAATCACACACAACTGTTTCTGCTGGAAAAGGTGCTGGGAGGGTTTGGACACAAGTTATTTCTGAAAGTTGCTGAAAGGATGCGGTGAATCTGTGTTGCTGTGATGAAGGGTTTTGATGAAACTCATTCAGAAACTTTCATATCCATTAAACTGCACTTACAGTGAAAACTGTTACACTTCAGAACCAGTCGGTTACATTTGTTTGCCCAAACATCTGGCCTGTAATTTTGGGACAGTTGTGGAGAACGCTTGCTACCATTGTCTTGTCTTAACTTTTGTCTAAGTTATAATTTTTGCTTAATTAAGATACTTTATCGTTGCATTTTTCATGAATCTACTTTGGCGCCCCCTGGGAGATAATGTTGCTTGTCCTCCTCCTCACCACTTCCCTCCTCTTCTCATTTCTCCGCAGTCTGGCCGAGCCGTGGCCAGCTTTAAGCAGCACACCGCCCCGGTGACCTCGGTGGAGTGGAACCCGACGGACTCCAGCGTGTTTGCCGCCTCCGGGGCGGACGACGTGGTCAGCCAGTGGGATCTGTCGGTGGAGTCATGCGACGCAGGCGGGAGGGCAGACGAGTTGAAGGAGCTCCCGCCGCAGCTCCTGTTCCTCCATCAGGGCCAGGCAGAGGTGAAGGAGCTGCACTGGCACCCGCAGCTGCCGGGGACTCTCATCACCACGGCGCTGTCTGGCTTCAACGTCTTCAGAACTATCTCCGTATGAGCACACAGAGTGTGTATCTGTGGCCCCTCGTAGAAGATCTCAAGGTCGTGGACAAGGTTCTGGTGCTCCACGTCCTTGCTGGAGAACACTGACCTGCGCTGTTGGGGTTAAAAGATACTGTAGAACATCTGGCCTTGTTTTCATTGGCTGCCTAAGCTCTGCTCCACCTAGTATCAGTCTCAACTGATTAAAAAGTTGATTTCTACATTTGTTACTGTTTTTGCTATGTATGATTTTCAGATGGGCTTCTGTAAGTGCTTTTATGAATTAAGGTATTTGTGTCATCCAGCTAAAGGAAGTTATTCGTGTGATTGCTATTCTTCTTAAGGTTTTTTTTTTTTTTTTTTTAATTCCACCTGTTTTCTGCCGCCACCTGGAAACGTGTGCATTGACACGTGCCGTAGACCCCCAATGTGTGTGTATACAACTTTGTCATTTTGTCGAGACGCCTGACCCATGTATAAGGTGAGAGAGAGCAGAGGGGCGAGATGCCTTAAGTTTGCATAGGAGAGAGAGTCTGAGCAAACATTGTGACACCAGCTCACACCAAGAGTTAGGGTGAATGGCTGAGCAAAAAATAGCCAAAGCTACAGAGAGACGGCAGCTCATAAACAGCCTGCGGGTAAGTTACGAAAAGAAAGCTGCGTCTCACTGTTAAATATTAAAAAATCAGCCACAAAATGCTTGTTCTAGCAAGCTGCTGTCCAGCTCAGTTTGCCCCTTAGAGGCTGCATCTGAACTCTTCCAGGTGAAAAATGTGCCTGAAGGACAGTAAAGTGCGAGAGTGTGGCTGGTTAAGTTAGCCAGTGTGCTGAACGGATTTTTTTCTCTGATTCTCAGCCGTTTGTCTTCATGCCCGTGTTTTCTGCCGTGCACGTCAGAAATAAGCTTCCGTACACATGCGGCGCAACCACGCTTTGCTTTGTCTCACCGGAAATGCATTCAAGTTTGGGTTCTAATACACCAGCCTGATGTTTAGTCGCGTTCCTCAAAATGTTACTAATATCATACGTTCAATATTTGTCAGTTCAATTCAGTCGTTCAATTCAGTCGTTTGTATTTGTCCTCCAAAACGGCGTGAAGGCGAGTTCAGCGGCGCTGGCCGGTTGATCTGCTCCAGAATGTTCCTGACCCGCGGCAGGAAGCGCGCTCCTGTCTCAGCCGAGTCACGTAATTACATGTGCCTGCCATTCTGGGTCCTCAGATTACATATTTTGTCATTCTGGGTTTTGGTTCTGCATTCAGCAGCAGATCTGATCTGGAAACTTCTGGAGCTGCAGACAGTTCCCTTCGGTCTGGCTAATTTGTTGTTAATGTAGTGAAATTCTTCCTAAACTCTCCTCACTATGGAAAAAGAAATCCTTGTTTGTTTTATTTTAATAGAGGTTTTATGTAGTGTGTGAACATTGTCAAAAGTTCCTGAATGTAACGTTCACTCCTCAGTCTGCAAGGGGAAAATAACAAGGTATTGTGGTTGTGATGTCATAACCATAAACTGATTCCAGTATGACTGCCCATTCAGGCTACAGCAGATTAGCTGCAGTAATTTGGCCCTGCCCACTCAACCAACAGCAGTTTAGCTCCACCACTTTAGCCTACAGCATGTTATTCTCACCCATTCACCCTAACAGCAGTTTAGCCCCACCCATTTAGCCTACAGCGGTTTAGCCCCACCCATTCAGCCTGCAGCAGTTTAGCCCCATCCATTCAGTATAAAGCAGTTTAGCCCCACCCATTCAGTCTACAGCAGTTTAGACACACCCATTCAGTATAAAGCAGTTTAGCTCCACCCATTCAGCCTACAGCAGTTTAGCCCCACCCTTTCAGCTTATAGCAATTTAACCCCACCCTTTCAGCTTATAGCAGTTTAACCCCACCCTTTCAGCTTATAGCAGTTTAGCTCCACCCATTCAGCCTACAGCAGTTTAGCCCCACCCATTTAGTATAAAGCAGAATAGCTCCACCCATTCAGTCTACAGCAGTTTAGACCCACCCATTCAGCCTACAGCAGTTTAGACCAACCCATTCAACTTATAGCAGTTTAGCACCACCCATTTAACCTACAGCAGCTTAGCCCCACCCATTCAGCCTGCTGTGGTTTAGCCCTGTCCATTTTCTGTGTAGCTGCACATTTAAAAACAGTTGGCAGTGATTTCTTGAAATAATGTTAAATAAATTGTCTGAAAGTTAAGTGAACTTGTGAGTAAACTGGGAGATAAAAGGGAATGAGATGAACAGATTATACAGTAACGGTACATCAGTAATAGAAAGTGAATGAGCTTTATCATGCAGATCTCTATATCAGGAGATAATAACAATCACAGGTATGGGGTGTGGCTTTCTGCACTGCACTTATGTATGCAGTTCTGGACACAACATAGAACCAGTTTAGTTCAGTTTGATCAACATAAACACTTTCCAGAACACCTGGGAGTGTTAAGATCTTACCGACTGGTTTGGAAAGTTGTGTGTGATTCTTGTTCTACCAGTTAAAGGGGAATTCCACCAACTTTTCAAAAGGTCATATTAATTCAGTGTTTGTAAACAGTCATCCAGAGTAGGGTTGGTGTGAAAAGGTACTTTATAGATACTTGGATTTCTTAACAGTGGAGGCCAGACGTCTCCAGCCGTTTTATTCACTATCTCCCCCCAGTGAAGCTCCATGTGTCTCTGAAGGGTTTATATGGATATTGATGATGGTACAATAGTGAGTCTGAACTAAATCAGGAATACTTGGGTCTCAAGAAGTTTGGTTGCTGCAATTCTGTAATATGTCCAGTAGGGGGACATTAATAATCCACTTGTGCACCATATGTTGCTGCAGAAGCTATGATTGTAGCCCAGTACAGCTTTTGTGAGACACTTAATCGACAAACAACACAGGTTTCTGATCACTAAACCGCAATACAAATGTAAGGAAAGAATAGGCCTACAGTTAAGGGATAATGTGGAAGGTTCTGGTCAGTGTTCTTTATGAAGGTGGCTGAGTGATCCACATGTACGTACCTGTTTAAAACCAGACTCTGGAATGTTAACAGCACCCAAAGAGGTAAGCTGCGAGTTGAACAGCATTTCTTCCAAAGTCACTAATCAGTTCCAATAATGTGACTTGACCAGTATAATTATGACAGCAGATGTCTTAATATGTCAACTGCCAAGTGGTTAGAAGGCTTCAGAAGAAAGATTTTTTGCCTTAAGCTCCACATGAAGCCTGTTTTCAAATGTAGTTTTTTTTGTGATACAATAAAGCCCCCGTGTATAGTGAAAAACTGCATTGTGTTTTGGTAAATGCCTAAAATGCCTATTTTTAAAGTGTAAATCCTAAATATGTCCCCAAATATGCTCCCCAAACACTTTAATTTCATTTTAAATTAAACTTAATACATTACCCTTAACGAAAATGTATACAGGGGCGGCCGTCTGGTGCACGGCAGAAGAAACGGAAAGAGAGAGAGATTTAAATTCAGCGCGGCAGAACGGACAGATTGCCAGTCCACCCATGTTTACATAAGCTGAATTTAAAATGAAATTAAAGTGTTTCGAATTCAATCATTTTTTATTTAAATCTCTCTGTTTCTCTCTCTCTCTCTCTCTCTCTCTCTCTCTCTCTCTCTGTTTCTCTCTCCCTCTCTCTCTGGGAATGTCCAGAATGGCCGTTCAACCACGCTGAATTTAAATCTGTCTCTCTCTGTCTCTCTTTCTGTATCTCTCTGTCACAGGAGGGCAGCAGCCAATAACTGGAAATTTAGCTGAATTTATATTTGGATTACTATTTATGTTATTGGTAAATTATATGTTTTTAATAATTTAGAATTCAAATGCCTAAAAAAACATGCGAGAATATTTGCAGTTTCCGTGGTATTGTAGTAAAAAATGTTCTCAGAAATATTCTCAGAAAAGGTTCTCAGAAAAAATCAGCGACTCCTGATCTGCATAAAACTGGGGGTTTACTGTATCACAAAACCGCCACATTTACATACATCTCCTTTTTCAACCTGCAGCAGTGTGGCCCCTCCCATTCACCCTGTAGTTGTGAGGAGTTTTCCAGCCTCATGCTGCCTTTTGAATGAGCTGCAATGCGGGGCAGCCAGTCAGAAAAGAGCTCATTTACATATATCAGTCTTTCAGGCTCAGTAACTATAAGATAAACAGCTTGGAAAATGGTCAGAATTAATTATTATTAACCCACACAAATATGATGGAAAAATTAAATGGGAGGAAAATGTCGAATATGGGCCCTTTGTTGGCCAGTCAGGGACTTTACTGGTAAAAGATTAAATTGATCAGACTTTTGCTGGAATACATGAAGACCTCAGTTCATCAGAACACCCAGTAACTCACCTGGAGCTGGAGCTGTGATTGGTCACCCTGTCAGAAACACTGTGGTTGGTTAGTTGCATATTGTAGCTTTATACTGTTTTAGTATTACAGAGACTGATATCGGACAGTGCCAACCCATAGTGCCTACCCATAGCACCAGCCATAATGTCCACCCTTAGTGTCCTCCTTTAGCATTCACCCTTAGTGTCTTACCCTTAGTGCCCAGCCATAATGTCCACCCATAGCGTCCTCCCTTAGTGCCTTCCCCTTAGTGCCCGCTCATAATGTCCACCCTTAGCGTCCTCCTTTAGCATCCACCCTTAGTGCCCACCTATAATGTCCACCCTTAGCCTCTTCCCTTAGCTCCCACTCAGGAGGAGGCAGCCTTGAGTCAAGTCCCAGAAGTGCCTCCAGCCACATGTACACCTGTTTCCAGGTCTACATCTTCTCCAAAACTCCGCCCTCCTTCCAGGTTTCTTTTTTCAGTCCCCATTGTGATCCGTGCACCTGTTTCAGTCTTTATTCCTGTCCCTGTTCCCGTCACTATATCTCTATACTCCCAGTGTTACAGCTCCCTCAGTCGACTCACAAACAACACAACCCCCAGTCCCAACCCCCCAAAACTACAATTTTATGTCCCCATTTGTCCAGTCAGGTTTTCTCCCAGACTGTATTTTACAACTCATCTTTACACTCTTTGTACTTTGTACTCTGAACTTGAGCGGATGGCAGATCGTGTATCAGATTACAGACTCACTCACGCCCCGTGTGTGTAACAGCCCTGGCACGAAAGAAGAAAAAAAAGAACCAAAAAAACAACAACAGAGACGCCATCTACATGCAAAACATCCACCCACTGTTTTTTCCACCCATTGTTTTTGTCACTCCCACAGGAACGCCCAAATTCCACAGAACTCCACAGCTGCCCCGCCCGACAGCCTCCTTTCACTCCTCTATTTCTCTAATAACCCCCCTCTAATAACGGCCGTCTCTCTCTTTACTCCCCAGAACTGGACACTATGGGCTTGGACACTCGTCCACCCATAGGCGCCTGTATTATAACAGAATATATTAAACATATAAAACACATTTACACCAGTAAGTCTGGAATCACTCATCACATCAATAACTCTGACAGTAATCATTTATGCAACATAGTCATCTTATGAAGTACAAACAGAATAATTTGTTTTATTCAGTGTTAGAAAGACGCTGCTTAATTATAGACTGTAAATTCTGTACCGTATTTACCAGAGTAAATCATTTTATTGAAGTCATTTTCTGTTGATTACTTTCTGCTGAAAGTGCTGATCAGCACTTTCCAATCATTTATTCTGGACGTTAATTTTATTAGACTTTTATTCTGGTGGTTAGTTTTATTAGAACGTCTTTCTTCATATTACATGTATTAAGAGCTTCAGTCTGGATAATGATTTCATTAGAACTTCATCAATTTTGTTAGATGTTTTTTTCTGGATTTTGATTCGACAAGGACTTTATTCTAGATGCTAGATTTTATTGGAAATGTATTCTTGAAAATGAATATGCAGAAATATTTTTAAAAATAATTTTTTTTTAAATATTACCAACAAATGGTTCCAAACTTTCAAAAAATTCTATATACAGCAGTGATGCGCGGGTAGACCCGGGACCCGCGGGTGCAGGCGGTTTTAGGGCAGACATTTTTAAAATATCGTGGGTGCGGGCGGGCGGGTCAAAAAGTTACAAAATGCAGTTCATTACTGATTGTAAACGGGGTTCGAGATTTTTGTTTTTTCCTCGGGTCGGGACGGGTTTCGGGTCATTGTCCACGCGCATTTTTGGTTGGGCGGGGCGGTTTGGATCTTCTGACGGGTCGGGTCGGGTTGGGGCGGGTGTTTAAAAAAGCCGACCCGCGCAACACTAATATACAGTCATGGAAAACAATAAGAGACCACTTTTCCCTCTTTTTTAGTGTGTGTGTGTGTGTGTGTTTAAGTTTGTGAGTGCAGTTTTTTTTTATATGCTGTATTCCAGCAGCTTCACTCCTGATTCAGTTTCTGATGGATGAAACAGTCACACACTCTCTCTCTGCTTTTAATATCACTGTTTTAATTGTTGCAGTTGTACAATGATGTGTTGTGTAGTTTAACATTTCCAAAGTATAGTATATTATTTATATGTTATATTTATATGTATTATTTTTTTATTTTCTCCAGACATTTTTTTGCGTTGTATTTTGAATCAAATTTTGGTCAGTAGTGTATAAAACAAAAGTGACCTGCACATTTTACACACTCCACACATTACAAAAGCAATAACCAGAAAAAAATGATGTGGTCTCTTTTATTTTTCCATGGCTATATATACAGATATATGTAGATAGATAGATAGATATATACACACACCACACACTAACAGTATATAAATGCTTTATATAGTATTCAGTTGTTAAGATGTAAAATGTAATTAAAATGTAAATAATAGACCAAGTGAAAATGTGTTTGTTGCTGTTTATCTGAGCCACTCCTTTCGGTATTGAGATGATTTATTAAACAATGAAAAAACTCACAGGAGACTACAAAGTAAGCCATGGCTAAGATTCCACTTCGTCTTTCCCAAACAGTTCCAGACTCAGTTTCCCAGATTACAGCATATTTTTTACTCTTTACGATACATGTGAACCTGAAATACGTATTTGCTTATCAAGGCTGTTTTACAATATTAAATATTACATGTAGGATCAGAGGAAGTAAAAGAAGCACTAAATATAACATTCGGAGTCATTTTCCCATGATGCAATAGCGTTAGCTTTAGTAATAAACCAGAAATGTGAACTTTTGAGGATCGTCTTTAAATGTGTAAACCCATTATAAAGCTACTGATGATCAAAATCCAGTTTTTTCATCTTAGATTTTTTTTTAGCTTTGGTTATGTCTCCCTTTTATGGAATGTTGATTAGAAAAGCATTCTTCCGCTGCCTGGTCCCAATAGTTGCCACAGGATTCTCCTAAAGGCCAATTTCATCGTCGGACTCGTCCTCGAACGTGTAGCCCTGTTCCCCGGCAACGCACTCTTCCTCTGATTCGTCCTCTCTCCTCCTGTCCAATGGGGACACGCCTTCGTATTCCGAGCTCACTGAGGAGGAGGGGCTTGGGCTGTGATCCGCTCTGTGATTGGTTGATTCCGCCACATCTTTATTAGCCATTCCTTTATCGGTTGTTTCCCCAGCCCATGTCTGGACACCATCCGCCGGGCTCATAACTTGTCCCCTCTCGAATTCCACATCCGGCCCGGCTCCGATTCCGTACTGCCGGCCGATAATTTCTTCTTTCTTGTCGCTGAATCGCACTTTGGGCCTCAGGCCTTTGGTTCGGACGCCGTTGATGTCGTTCAGCTCGTTCGCGGCGCCGTTCAGAGACACGCCTCCATCAGACGCGGCGGAGCTGAAAACACTTTCGCCCTCACTTAGCCCCAGCCCCAGCCCGTCCATCACTCCGAGGACGTCTCCTAAAATGGACGGGCCCAGGTCCAGGTCCAAGTCGAAGGACGAGACGGACTCGGAGTGCTGGAGCTGTGGAAGGGCCTCATCAGAATCCGCAGTGTCATCGCCGCCACGGTCGAACCTCATCTCCGGAGGGTCGAAGGTGGCTACTGTGGGCGACGGCGCAGACTTGAGCGACTCTGTGGTTGACGAAGGGCTGGAAGGGCCACAGTTGGACAGAAAGGACGTGTCTCCGAAGGCGTCCCCTCCTCTGCCGATGTGCATGGTGTGGCGGAAGTCCCCCAGCGGGGCGGAGATCATGGTGGGATCCAGGCGGTGAGCCCGGCCCGACTTGTGGAGAGGCATCGGAACTGATGAGGGAAATCAGAGAGAGCAAGTCAGATGTTTATTTCTCCTGTAAAACAGTGAGTATCACTGAGACAAAGGATCAAATAGGAGAGAGAGAGGACAGTTATACTGAGTGATGGGGAGAGGGAGGACCACCCTACCCACCCAGAGAGAGAGAGAGAG
>JBBPCY010047172.1:0-13181 GCA_037974405.1 Brachyalestes nurse
TACCATGAAAATACACACGCATATACACACACACACACACACATACACACACACACACACACACACACACACACACACACAAACGCACACACACACACAGAGACACAGAGTCAATGAAAAAACCTGGCTCAAGAGATAGCAATGAGTCTATGTGGGGAGGGGAGTGAATAGAACAGGAACACAAGGCTGTCAAAATCAATTATATTATTAATCCACTAATCTATAAACTACTGCAAGAACTCTGAAGCTTTTATATTGCATGTAAATCGGTGTTTCCATCAGTTTCTGTCTATAAAAGACAGCAGTAACATCAAGGAAAATTTTAGCCTCATTGTTAGATGGAGACACTGGACTATTCTATATATATATATACATATATATATATACAAACAAACAAATAAATAAATAAATAAATACATATACACATACATACATAAAAAATAATTACTCTGTAGTGCTACTTGCAGTAAATGCAGTCTTTAAAGGAAAGAGGCCAAGTAACTGAAAACGACTAGTTAGTGTGATGGCTGGTAAATTTGAATAAAATCTGAATAAAATTTGAATAAAAAGAGTGTCTTTCCTGGGTGATCGCAGCAGACGTGCATAGCCACCACCAAGACACAGTCTTATGCCTTCACTCAAATCACTTGTCGATGCGTTCTGGGCCGCATTTGACCGCATCAGTTTTATAGTGTAAACGCTAATGCGTTCTGATGCATCCCCTACAAGCACATCACAGAAAAGACATTATGTTAGCACTTGAAAAATACACAGGAGCAGTGTAAACTTTTGAATATAACATAACAGAACGCCAAAGACAACAATAGCAAGTCTGGAAGGGGAAAATTGGATGAACTGTTGGGTGACCCTCCTTTAGATTCTGCTGAAAGTGATAGCTCTAGCTATACACCTGCCTGTTTGCTATAATGAAAGCATGCTGCGGGTTTAATGTTTTTAACACACATTATTCTAGCAAGTATTGTAATTATGAATGTGACTTTATGGTCTGAGATTAAAACAGCACTAGAAAATCATGCGTGGTCTGATTGTCCAAGACACATTTTAAAACAGGCTCTGTAAATCAAAAACAGCTACATTTACATATTTACATGTCCACTTTTGAGCAGCTGGTGGTTTGGGAGTTGCCCCTTGCAAATGGAAAGTCATGGGTTCAAATCCTGGGAATGCCAGTAGCACTGCTGAGGTCCCTTTAAGCAAGACACCTTCCCCACACACTGCTCCCTCACACGCTGCTTCCCCACACACTGCTCCCTCACACGCTGCTTCCCCACACACGGCTCCCTCACACCCTGCTTCCCCACACACTGCTCCAGACACTCTGCTCCCTCACACCATGCTCCCAAACACGCTGCTCTCCACACTCTGCTCCCTCACACACTGCTTCCCCACACACTGCTCCCTCACACCCTGCTTCCCCACACACTGCTCCAGACACTCTGCTCCCTCACACACTGCTCCCCACGCACTGCTCCTTCACACACTGCTCCCCACACACTGCTCTCCACACACTGCTCCCTCACACCCCGCTCCCCCACACACTGCTCCCTAAGACTGCTCCCTCACACACTGCTCCCCACACACTGCTCCCCCACATACTCCTCCCTCACACCCTGCTCCCCTACACACTGCTCCCTAACACTGCTCCCTCACACACTGCTCCCTCACACACCGCTCCCCCCCACACACTGCTCCCCCACTGTTCCCCCACACACTGCTCCCCCACTGTTCCCCCACACACTGCTCCCCACACCCTGCTCCGTCACACACTGCTCCCTCCCACACTGCTCCCTCACACCCTGCTCCCTCACACACTGCTCCCTCACACACTGCTCCCCCATACACTGCTGCCTCACACACTGCTCCCCCACACACTGCTCCCCTACACACACTGCTCCCTCACACCTTTCTCCCCCGCACACTGCTCCCTCACACACTGCTCCCTCACACAATGCTCCCTCACACACTGCTCCACGGGCACCATTTCCAGCAGTCCATCACTTCACTCAGGTGAATGGGTTAAATGCAGAGGACTCAAGTAATATCATCCAGGATTAATTATATAATATGTAAAGTAAAATAAAATAATTATCTAGTGCACTATTTGGTGTCCATACTTCATGCAGGCCAACTGATTCAAAAATTTTTGCTACTTTCCTTTAAAACACACCATATAGAGCATCATTCTGTACATTAAACTGAAGGTTCTTTTTTAATGAAGGGCTCATCATTTCAAGTTGTAATGAACCTGATGTCACTAGAAAGACGTGAGAAAATGGCATTGCAATAATAAGCGCAGAAAAGTGTAAGATTTGTTCATCAAGGCCTAATTTAATCAGTTTTATTCGTTTTTTCAACACCTCACACGAGTCGACTCTGAAAATAGATGAGATTTCGGAGGTGTCTATGCCATGGCCTCTGGGAGCTGTGCTTACCCATACAGCCTCCAATAAAAATGCATATTTCAAATTTTCCTACTGATATCTCTTATTGAAGGAAGCCCTCAGCTAAAACTTTGTAATGTCTTTCTTTGATGTCTTTTTAAAAGCATCAGTGTTTTCCCCGGTGCTATTGGATAGGCAATCAATGAACCTTTGCTTGACTTACAGCTCTGCAGATTCACAGAGATGGGGATTTGACTAGTGGACTTAAGACATGTTCATAAGTTGGCTTATGCGAGGTGTTGGCAGACACCTAGATGAAGGCCTGTCTACCATATTTGAAGATATATGGTTTGGGTGTTTAGTCCTAAGCTATATGGCTTACTAAAAAAAAATAGGGTATGATAAATTATGCTGTTATAATACATAATAGAATGCTTCCAGCTGTTTACTGGTTTTGATTCACAGATACAGAATCCACAATTTAATTTCCAGAGGATTATCATAATGCACCGTTAGCCCACCACAGAGCGCATCTCTCACACACACATGGATTATGGGCTTGTACCTGGATTAAACAGGTCGGGTTCTGTTCACATCATTCTTTTCCACACTGATACACCCAGATGATATTTAGCAGTATCAAAAACAACACACCTGACTTATCGTATGGTACGTGTACTGCGCTAATTTTGAGCAGTAAGAATATGTTACATTAGTAACATGCCATTAAACTGGTATTCAGTATTCAAAGCATTTCTGCTTTCCAGATTCCTGTAATTATGTTTGAATAAACATGTTGTCAGTCTTCTTCTCACTGTGACTGTTTACAATTACAGTGCAGCGTCATAATGCTGCTGTTACTGATTTCTTAATTAACTTCATCAGCACTACCTTTTATATAGAACTGTTCATCAGCCGGAACCATCGACATAGATATGCAAGTATTAGAATGAAAATAATTGTCTATCTATAAGTGGCTTATGAAAAGTAAATTTAGCAGCTATTAAACTCCTGCATTCCTGCATTTCAGGCCTGTAACACATTCCGGAAAAGGTGGGATAGTAAAGCAGTTTCCTCTTTGTAATGTTGCCATTCCTTCTCACAATACTTAAAAGACTTTTTGGCACTGAGGACAACAAGCAAAGAAGCATTTCAGGTGATATTTTATCCTGCAAGCTCATCTTAAGGAGGGCAATATTATGGGGTCGTGGTTGCAGTTTTCACTTCAAAATTCTCTATGGATTCTATCAGGGACAAGACTGCAGACGGGCCAGTCCAGTAGTGGAACACTGTTCTTCTGTAGCCATGCCCTTGTAATCGTAATTTGTATTGTCTTGTTGAAAACTGCATGGATGTCTCTGGAAAAGATGTTGTTTTGAAGACAGCATGTGATGCTCTAAAACCTCCATGTGCTTTTCTGCATTAATGTTGCCGTCACAGAAGTATAAATGACACAGCCCCACTCCATGACAGACCCTGGCTTTTGGATTTGTTGCTGATAACAGTCTGGATGTTCCTTTTCGTCTTTGGTCCAGAGCACACAGCATCCATTTCTTTAAGAAAAAAATACTGGAATACTGATTTGTCTGACCACAACAGATCCCAGGAGCCCAGAGAAGTTGATGTTGTTTCTGGACATGGTTAGTATATAGCTTCTTTTTGCACAGTAATATTTTAAGTGGCCTTTGTGAATGTAACTGAATAACGGCTCTTGATGCAGTGCTGTCTGAGGGATCAGTGCTCATGGAAGTTCAGCTGAAATTCCTCCAGATTAATGGAATAATTTAATGACATTATGGACTGTAGAGAGAAATATGCAAATCATTCCTAAAACATTTCCAAAATTTATCGATGAACTGGAGATGTTCTGCTTATCGTTGCTCCGCAAGGACCTTTTGTGGATACTGTGTTTGCAACAAATCCTGTTTGCAATCACCTGTTGACATTACCTGCTTGAAACCACAAAATATTTAATTGTTGTACCTCAAGCTAGCCCTAAATTGCCTGTTTTTTGGAATGTGTTGCAGATCTGAAATGCCGAGATGGATATACACTCACCGACCACTTTATTAGGTACCTGTTCAATTGCTTGTTAACACAAATAGCTAATCAGCCAATCACATGGCAGCAACACAATGCATTTAGGCATCTAGACATGGTGAAGACAAGCTGCTGAAGTGCAAACTGCACATCAGAATGGGTTTGAGTATTTCAGAAACTACTGATCAACTGGGATTTTCATTTTCCATACCTTACTAAGGAAACGGAATGACTATATAAATGAAGAAGAAAAGTTATAAAACAACAATGGTTAAGTTTTAAAACAATCTCCAGATCCAGTGCACTGACGGTCACCGTCACCCCAGATGGAGTCCTGAAAACTTGCCATGGCTATTGCTACAACCTGATGAATATGTAGAAATGCTCTTGGCCCCTGTTATGGCCCCTGCACTGAACAGCCAATGATTTAAATATTAACTTCTTATCGAGACATGCGCTGGCTCGAAGAATGGAACTAACGCTACATGTGTTCTAGACAGACTGCTTAAAGCGCTACACACATGTGCTGTTATCTGCAACCTGAAGACCAGCAGTGTGAATTGTAAACTGTATGCAAATGTCTTTTTTCTCCTTACTCCTTACTGATGACAGTGTGATATCAAAATATAGTGTGATTTCATGCTGTGAAAAAGAACTGTAATAAAAATAAATGAAAAGCTAAAAATAAAATAAAATATATAAAATCAAATATTGACCTGTTTTGCCATTATATGTGCCCCCTAAAAACACACTGGCCCCACCTCGACCCCCCTGGTAATTTTGGTCTAGAACCGCCACCGCAACTGAAAGTGCTCCGGTGAAAGTTGTAAATGACCTGAAAATCTCCTTGGATATGAATAATGTTTCTGTGCTCCTTGATTTAAGTGCTGCATTTAACACAATTGATCATGATATACAGTATTTTTAAATCATCTTAAGGAATTGACTGGTTTATCTGGAACTGTTTTAAATTGGCTTAGGACATATTTAAATGGTATTTTATTAGCTTAGGTGACCATGTATCGAAAGTATATGATTCACCACAAGGTTCTGTGCTTGCACTTCTCCTGTTCTCTTTGTATATACTACCAATGGGTAAAAGTATTGCAGAGCACAGAGTCAGCTTCCAGAGGCTCCCAGTGCAGTAAACAAACTAGTGACAAAAACTGAGGTAAAGAAAATCTAGGTCTAATTCTTGATTCTGAGCTTATTTTTTAAGTGCACATTGACAATGTTGTGAAGACTGCCTTCTTTCACCTCAGAAAGGGCTTGTGTAAGATTATTTATTAACCTGGAAGATGTTAAGAAGCTGACTCATGCTTTTATCTTCTCACGTCTAGACTGTTGTAATCCAGGACTGTCTAAAAAAAAACTACAGAAAGTTCTTTTAGAATTGATTATGAAATTTTTATTGTTTTTTTAAAGCTTTAAATGGACAAGCACCATAATATATGTGTCTGACCAAGTATGTTCCAAATACAGTGTGTCCTCAGGCTACGACAGTCTCAATATACAATGTTTCGAGTTAACAGCGCTCACTCCCATAACTAGCAGGGGCGGACTGGCAATCTGCGCATTCTGGAAAAGTCCAGAACGGCCATCGGTCTGTATTTATCAGCCGAGATGCAGACCTCTGCGCACCCCCTCCCACCCCGAACCACGGCCGAGATGCAGACCTCTGCACACATGGCTATTTTCACACCTCCAACCTCTGAGTACAACAATGGATGCGTCAAAAGGCAAAAGCCAATCAGCAGAAAGGAGAAATAAATAACGTTCTTGGATTGGCTACTTTCAAACCTCCTCCCTCTGAGTACAGCAGCATTTCACCATCCCAAGACGCGCTTTTTTTGTGTTTCTCTCCACAGTACCAAAACATTTCTAGTTTTTTTAAATTTTGAAATGTGACTGAATTTATGTTAATATTTATATTACAAAATTAGTAAATTATATTTTTCTTAATAATTTAGCACTTAAATGTATGAAAATGTGTATATTGGCACGAAAAAAGGCTGTGACGTCAGGGCCTTGTCCAAAACGCCCCCTCGTCCTCGTGCTGGGTTGTTTATGTTTGTGCACGGTGCTTAGCAAGCCAGCACGAGAACGAGGGGGCATGGTGGACAAGGCCCAGACATCACAAAAGCAAAAAAAATGCGGAGGATATCTGCAGTTTCCACGTTAGAGCAGGGGTTTCAGCAAACAATTATTAGTTCAGTTGGATTGAAACCACGACTGCTGATCCACCTTAAAATGGGGGTTTACTGTACGGAGCTGGCATTTGATATTAGGAATTTGTAGCTTCTCTCTGTGGCAACATAGAGGCATCTTTCTATGATGAGTTTTTTATGGTGTGTTAAATCCAAAATTACACTGAAACATAAACCATACGTTTAGAGGGTAATTAAGTTTGTCAGGAAACACTTTATCCACCAGAAACAACCAATTTCTTAACCAAGGTACCAGTGTGAACCAAAGTCTTTTCTTAACAACCTCCCACTGGGTGCGCAAAGTGAAATTGACCAACTCAGTCTGGATTTTCTGTTACACTTGTCGTCTTGTTAAGTGTGCCAAATGCACTTTACTGTGAGTGATCTGAGAACGTAAAGGCTGCACCCTAATTTTATAAGGCGACAAAGAGACTCAGGCCTTTAAAGCTTATCACATACCAACTAATTCCAGCTATTTTGCGGACAGCGTCCAAGGCAGTTTATCAATTAAAGCAGTAGAAAAAAATAGATTCTCAGTGCACTTTGTATTCACTGAGAACAGAGCCTGCCCCACAGCGAAACCCCTCCTTCTCATTTGATCCAAGAAAAACTGCACTGTCCCTGTTTGAACTGGGATTTAGATTCATGACACACTTACAGATCAGATGGTATTCTTTTTGATGACTCTAATTTTCATTTGTAGCCTGAAAGCAACTGAAATGGTTTATGGACAGGACGGTTTTGTGCTAGAAAAAATACATTGGCAAATGAAAGCATCATAAATGTGGGCAATTTAACATTGCTGTTGGAGTGAAACCTCACATCTCCAAAAAACAGCTTTACAGAACAATAAAAAATACATTCAGTGGAAAATAATGGAACAAAGCCATATTTGTAATTTTAGACCATATTTGTAATTTTTTTTATCATGATATGTGGTCACAATGTAAATGGTGGGTGATTTAAAAATGAAAAACAACAAAAATGGAGATACAATATTTGGTTCAGTTTTTCTTGTGCAAGATGGTTTTGTGATGGTTAAAATATAATATTGTTTTTTGCATATGCCACTAACAAGCTTGTAGCAAAAAAGTTAGATGGTGTTCTCCAAACATTTTCTCCTGTCAGTCTATTGCATCTGATTTACTTTGCCTAGTAAATGAATTAATCTAACAGTCATAGTAACTAAAATACAAAAAAGGGTAACTGAATTTTAACTCAGTTACAGACAAAAGATTTTAAAAAATATATCTGAACTACATTAAAACCACTTTTACACAGTACACCCGATGTATTTGTCCTGTGGTTCTCTTAAACATCTAAACTTTCACTTTGTAAGTAGCATTTTGTTCTATATCACTATATCACCTTTGTAATAGTAATAAATTCCTTTTGTGCATCTAAGAGACAAAAGGCCATGTTAATGCCAAAAAACACTATTAACTTTCACATTCTCATACTGGTTCGAATACTCAGCTGTAGACATTTGAAGTTTGTATGGTATTCAGGTAGACGGCTTTACAGTGAATCCTTCAGTATCCAACTGTATTGTTTCCTCACTTTCAGTGATACACACAAAACCCACTCATAGCTAATAGCTTTCTTTTGTGAAGGATTTAAGCATAGGCATTTTAGGTAATACGTGTTGTGGGAGCAAACAGTATGATACAGTTGCAGCAGTTTAGGTTAAAAAATGCTGAGGCATTCCTTGATTTGTGACTTGATTGTACCACTGCTGAAATGGACAAAATACAAAGTATCTCTCAGCATGCAATAGAATTTGGTGCATACAGTGTGTTTGGCACATAGTCATCTGGTACAAATGGAACAAAAGTATAGTGGCATTGGAAGAGGAACACAGATGTGGTCAATACCACGTTTATTATGTCCAGAACCAGATGGGGCCAAAGAGATTTGAATCCAATTCAAGTCTGAGTCTAAAGAGGTTCGAATCCAGGCTAAGACAGAGTCCAAAGATGTTTGATTCCAAGTCACGATGGAGTCCAAAGAGGTTTGAGTTCAAGGCAAGCCCAAGTCCAAAAAGGTTTGGATCCTGGTCCAGACCGAGTCCAAAGAGGTTCGAGTCCATTGCAAGAGCGAGTCCAAAGGGTTTCGGATCTAAGTCAAGACAGAGTCCAAAGAGGTTCGAGTCCAATTCAAGACCAATCCATCGAGGTTCAAGTCCCATTCAAGACCAGTCCATCAAGGTTCAAGACTGAGATCAAAGAAGTGTGTGTCCAGGTCAAGTCCAAATGAGTAAGACCGAGTTAGAAAAAAAAAGAACCTTCTTAGATACATACTGGCCTGTTTGTAATTTGTGTGTGATGCTGGAGACACAGTATATCTTCTACTTCAAGATAATCATTTTCAATGATTAAATGCAAATGCAATGTAACATCACTGAAGGATCCAATTAGACCATATTATTAACTTTAAGTGGAGCTGTTTCACTTGATTCACTCAACCCGACATTGTGTCTATGGCCAAAATGAAAATAACGAGCATGGATGGATTGTGCTCAGAGCACAGAGACAAGTTTGACAGGCATATTATTGGTTACTAAGAGGCCATTCACAATGCTTGTACTTTATGGATTCTGAAATAATTCAACCAGTGCTCCTTTGATCGAACAAGCTCATTTAAGCAATGATTCTGTTGACCACTGGGACCATTTTATTTTTGCTAAGAGGATGAAGGGTGGATTTGCTGACCATTGTAGGTGCTTTTATTTTGATGGTAAATGTTTTCAATTTATTTTAGGTGGTTCAAGACTGAACTGAAAATGTGACTGGAGTCTGAACTTGAGTCCCACAACCCTGGTGTGTGGTGCTCAGTCACAAAAAAAAAATCTACAAAAAGCTAATTTGAGGTGTAAAACATTTTCAAACGTCTTGAATTCTATGAGAAAAAAAACACTCCAACCTTTTTCCAGATAATAAGGCCTTGGGGGCTTAGCTTTCCTGCAAAAGAATCCCTTGAAAAGCATGAAATCTGATTATTAAGGAGGATGCTGATATGTAATTTTTGAACCATTCTATTACATATTATGATACATGTAAATGACAATTAAACCAAATTATATTGTTGACTGCGTCCTTTTGTTCTGGCTGAAGTGACGCTTTTTCAAGCTGAACACAAAACAAATATGTGCTTGATTTGAAGTTCTCCTGCGAGAGCTTGTTAGTTTCTGTCCTGTGGCTTTATCTGCATAATGGTAGGGAGATCTCAGCTTGTGTTTGGAAGTGGGTGGTAGTTGGAACTTGCATTGCTTATTATCGCTCAATGGTCATGTTCTAGGTCATGTTGGTTCTTGTCTTTGAATTTCGTTTTTAAGGACAAATGAGAATTATGTGTCTTCTAGGGGTGGCACAATACCATTTTTCTATGTCTGATACTAAAACCGCATTCTGCTGGGTGCTGCGCATGTGCAGTTCCACAGTCTTGGTATTCATTACCACGCCCATAAATCTGTTGTACCTTGCGTTTGGGACACTGGTTTACGCTGAGTAATATCTTAAAAGGTCTTGTAATTATTATTTTTGACTTATACACATGTACGTTTTTTCACCAACACGCTGTCTTCAGTGCACAGTGTAAAGGCATATGTCGCTGCTCTATGGTAACAAATGAATGTTTTGTTGTCTTTCTTTTAGCCAATTTGTTACTTGTCCTCAATTGACAAAGAAAACCTCTCGGAAACCTTACATTTTTTAGCCATGTTATCCGTTTCTGGTAAGTAGTTGCACAGTATGTAAAAGTAGGAGATAAATCTTAATTAAACATATAACATTCTTAGCATTTTTTGGTAGGGTAGTGCTAATTGATAGACTCTGCTGTTGATTCGTTCTACGGTACCACATATTCAACTTTTCCCTCAATTAAACAACTAAGCTGCAATACCTTTGTCTGGGTATACTTTGAATCCTTCCTTCCTCTATAGTGAGATTTGTAAGTTCGGGTCTCTACATCAATATGGTGCACAATCTGTCCACGGCTGTCCACAATCTGACCAATGGCGCTTTGTTTGGGTGCAGGAGACTGTATTTCAGTTTCAGCATAGGTAGTTGGGAGCCATTTGAGCCTCAGCCTTGCAGCTCATTGGTGTTACTCGTGTCCTCATCTAATTGTCTCTGTTTTTGGCCTATTGCTCGAAGCCTAATGAAATATTCACAGAATAGTTCAGGCTTTTTTTCCAGTATCCAGGAACTGTGGCCTGTATTGAATCAATACCAATACTGAATTTTGCATTGGGGCACACATTGTAACACTTGGATGTAGGCATGGAGCAGCATGTAAACGTGAACCATGATTCATTTGCAGAAAATGGGGAACAGGATGTTAAACAAGAAATAAGCTGCAGCTATCCTCCGCCTTTTTTTGGCTTTTGTGACGTCCGGCCCTCGTCCATCACACCCCCTCGTACTTGTGCTGGGCTGTTTATGTGCTGAGTTGTTTATGTTTGGCCGCGGTGGTTAGCAAGGCAAACAGATGCACCTGAATTGAATGAGCCTCTGCTGCTCAGCATCCGATTGCCTTGCTAACAGCTGCGCCCAAACAGAAACAACCAGCACGAGGACAAGGGGGGCAATCCGAGAATGTTTTATATATATATATACACAGACATATACACTGTATATATATATCAGAGGCAATTCCAACCATTGTCCTACTAGGGTCTTACTTGTCATACTTTTGGAAGCATAGGAAAATATTGCTCTTGAACCACTCCCTAGTGGCTTGCTGCTTATATCGCTCATAGCCAAAAATGATCATGCATGTCATCATTAGACACACACAATATGTTTTCCAGACCCAGATTTGAAATCCCTGCTTCCTCCAGCTGTACTTCACATCTTAAATACACTTTCCATTACAAATAATATAATAACAAAATATAATAGCACATAATAATGTGAGGCTTTACTTATATATTCATAGACTAAATGTGGGCTTGTCTTAAAGATGCTTTTGCCTTGCTTTTGTCATCATTATACAGTAAAACTAAATAATCCTGTTAATACTGAAAATAAATGTAACCCTAATACATATACTATGTAATAATTATGAAAATATGGGGGTATAGCAAAACAGAAGTGTAACTCTTTCTTTAATCAGAACTAGAACATATTGGCACCATATGAGTCAGTGATAAGACCAAAAAAGATGTTATGTAATTCCAGATAACTTAATTTTTATTGCAAATAGGCCTTCTCCATATTTAATGTTGCTGTAGCCGATACTAGCTGTGATGAACACCCCTTGAAATGCAGTTCAATCACTCCTGCACTGGAAGGTTTGTGGCTAATATCCAACAGCCGTTTTTTTTAAACTGTGCAGGCCAACTGTGAGCAAGTTGTAACTATGCGATTCTGTTCATGGGCTATTAAAAAAGGCTGTGATCCTGCTTCTCTGCAGCTTAATTACAGAACTAAACTAGCTAAGCCACTGTGCACACTAATGGTACGGCTGTGGCACGTTAATACTGGAGCAGTTACATGATGGGTCATCTGTCCCATTAATGTGCGTGGGCTTAAAGCTTTCTCCACTAAAGTGTGCTCTTACCTTCATTCAGCAATGGCCATGCATCTGTGGGAATCCCTCACCCAGATCAACCCTTGAGCAGATGGCATGGTGTATGTATGTGTGTGTGTGTGTGTGTGTGTGAAGGGGACAGAGGGAGAGAGAGAGAGAGAGAGAGAGAGAGATGTGTTCAGAGATAATCCTCTCGGCACACGGTGGGCTCCTGAAAGACTCTTTGAGTCAGGGTTAGTGTGGCTGGTGGGGGTTGGTGGGGTTAGAGCAATGCCACAGGTTTGGTAAGTCTAATTACTGTCAAGACTCAGCTCATAGGCATAAACATTACATCTCACCCAAGCCTTTGGTGGAGACAAGCCATAGCCTTTGATCACCCTGCTCAACCTGACACACACTCGCAGTCAGACATTGCGGAAGGAAAAAAGGAAGCCAACTAAAGGCAGTACAGCACACTGCATGTAGTATGCATGCACTATGAGCAGTATAGTAAAATTAAAAACTGCTATGGTAAAACCACATAATGGTGACAGTATACTAGACTAGTATTGCATAGTGTCAGGTACAAAACTGAGGGCTGGCATCTGCAGAAATTTTTGGATGACTCAGCAATAGTTGTGTGTATCGGACACGGATATAGTACGGTTGTGAACAGTTTTGTGGGCTGGTTTGAGCTGAATCAGTTGCAGCTCAGCAGCAGCAAGACCAAACAACTGAGGGTAGGTTGTACTTCTTATGTAGACTTCCTATGTAGACTCCGACACTATGTTGCGGATGTTCTAGAAGTCTGCAGTGGCCAGCACCATTGCCTATGCTGTGGTGTGCTGGGGAGGCATCATGAAAGTGGCAGAAACCAAACTGATCAGGACAAGGCTTCGATGAACCGCACGAGGAGTCGAGTTGGAGGAGTCGACACGTCTTTTTCGGTTCACCGCTCCGTTCAAACAAAAAAACGCTCCGCCCAGCTGCCCGGAGCCACAAAACTCGCTCAAAACACAAT
>JBBPCY010047183.1:0-13180 GCA_037974405.1 Brachyalestes nurse
TGACCTCATAAATGCTACAGAATGAATGGAGACAAATTCCCACAGAAACTCCAAAATCTTGTGGAAAGTCTTCCAAGCTGTTATAGATGCAAGCGGGGACCAACTCCCAATACTTTTGTCCGTATAGTGCATATTCCAGATAAATAAACTATCCTATTGTTCAACTTGGCTTCAGTGGAGTTGTCCAGAACACACAGTATAAATTTTGGGGCAGTTCTCACCTTTGGCACCTCGATCTCCCACACAATCAGCTCAGACTGGCTGGTCTGGTCTCCGCTCTGCTGGCCGTCTCCTGTCCCCAAGGTGGAGCAGCTGTCCACCGAATCCATACTGTTCACATCTGAACCTGAATTAAAACAGTCATCACATAATTACTCAGACTTCTAGTTAAGAGTATGTCCAAGCTCACCACACCTCAAGGCCTTCACTTCACCTTCGCCCAGCTCTGATACTTCCAGCTGCCAGAGCATAATCATAGCTGTAGTTGATGTTCAGCATCCATGTAACTCTGTAGTGGCCTGCACTACACATTTGTCCACGATTTTAATGAAAAAAAACCCCGAGAGGTTCACAGGTAACCTGTAGCTGCTTAGTCGGGTCACCACCGCCTGCTAAGCAACAGGTGTAACTAAAACACAGGTGAGACCAGGTTATACAGATGAAAGCCAGTGATACATGAAACCATTTACTTCCAATTGTGTAGATGCCGCAGAGGAGGACACCCATTGTCAAACGCCTAATTTTTATTGGCCATGTTTTCTAAACCAACTGCCTGTATTCTTCAGCCAATTATACATTCTAATGGAAATGCCAGTTTTTTTTTTTAAAAAATAACAATTTAAGACGTTCCCTGTCCAACTTTCAGATCCTTAACTACAAAAGCAGCACCAAAGCAAGGTTTCTGGTCACCGAATTGTAATAAAGTTAGAAAAGCCAGCATGAAAATAATGACGGAAAACGGCTGCCAAAATGACAGGGATCTAAAATTTCACGGTGAAAGAAAACACTGAGGCAGCGTTCTCCCAGACAGAGTCATGAAGCAAAACGCCAGGCTAGACAGGGCATGAACAGGAGAACACTGCTGCAACAGTGCAGCTTTTACTATCCTGCTGTGAGAGACTATGGGGGAGGAAGGAGGTGGCAGGCGCTTTGAGACAAACGACCAGGTGCCGTGAGAATCGACACCTTGAGAGGAGATCACAGGGCAGCAGCTGAAACAGCCACACTCTGCAAAACGTCAAACCACAGGACGACTGTGACGAGAGCTTCCTGCCATTAATGACCAGTAAATACCCCCACGCTCCTCCCAAGATCTATTTAAAAGCTAATAATCAACTTTAGTGTAATACAAGTGCATAATTTAGCACCAAATAGCAACAGACAACAAACTGATGAAGGGTTGTAGCAGAATCTTTGAACTGTATCCAGAACACACAAAACTGTGGGGCAGCGGCCGGTGCAGCTATAAGTGTGTGGCGACTCCCCTTATGTAACACACACACTGTTTGGGAATTTGAGACGTTAGGGTTTCCATGGGCCTCACAGTAAATGAACCAGGCCGGGCCACTCTTAACAGGTCGTCCTCAACATACTCACACCTTCGTTTCAGAACAGACTTCACGCCCCAGAAAAACAGGTATTAAGGTGTTCGGAGGATCTTAGCACAATAAGGTGAAATACTCAAGTGATGATACAGTGTTGGCGCCTTTTATCTTCACTGGTTTCCCCCCATTCCTCATTCTGCATACTGTAAAAAATGCTGTCATGTTCTCAAAACATGACACCAAGTTCTAACCTTCAAACCCACACACACACACACACAAAAGTGAAAAAGTGTAAACACCTCGCAGTTTTCCTGGACGTTCTAAATCTTGTTTTGAATCATATAAAATCTTGTTTAAAGATTTTCTTTTGCTTTCAAGTGTGGGTAACAGTTGTTTACTTTGGATCAACTTTAGGGGTGTTGAAATTAATCATGTAATGGATGCATCGATGCAATCTAGTTAAAAAGTAGCACTGCAGAATGGTTTGTTTTTGAAGACTGACCATATTCACTGAAGATGTAGGCGAGGCCTATGCTACTTATTTTGGTTACAATGTAATGCTATGGGCACAATTTCTGTTTACGTTTTGATGAGCTGTGTCTATATTCTTTATTTCTGCTTACAATTTAGTGTAATGGTCACAATTTTTGTTCACATTTTCCATTTTTGTTGAATAAAAATGAGAGCTTACATCTCACTGCTTGTATCTGAAAGCATAAAAATGTAAAGTAATGTATAAAATTGATGAGATGCATCGAGATATCGAATCGAAAGGCCTGTGAAGGTTCACACCTTTAGTGAACTTCTGTTGTATTTAAATGCATTGTATAAATAATTAGTTTGATTGATTGATTTAAATTCACCGGCTTATTTATTTAATAAAATATGATTATATGAAATCATTCACAAGGCAGAAACCAGGGCGCTCACCTCCCGACTGGTCCGCCTCTGCTTCGCTGGTTCCGTTCCCGAGGCCCGTCCCGTTTAGCCGCGCCGCCCCACACACGGCCGCCACGTGCTCCGCAGTCAGCGTGGGCTCTTCCACACTCGCTAAACCTGAACTCTGCGCCAGTCCATCCTCCTTCTCCTCTGAACTTCTGGAGATCCCTGAAATTTGAATGAGGTCCTCTTTAGTCTCAAGCACGGCTGAAGATAAGCCTGTGCTGAGAAGGTCCTCGGTGCTGACGCCGTCCTCTGACTGGCATGTGCTACATCCGGAATCTTCAGTCACGGTTACGACCTCCTCGGCCTGAAGCTTCGGCGGCACCGGGCTCGACTCCAGCTGTCCCTGAGAGGACACCGTACACTGCTGCTCGTCCTCTGACTTCTCCCAGACTGAGGGAGCGAGGCAGCCGTTAATCACCTCCTCTGTGATCTGCGCCGCCCGCGGCTCCACGCCGTCGGTGTGACTCTGAGAGAGAGAACCCGCATGAGACGCCTGGCGATCCTCTTCCTTCGTGGTTTCTTTACCATTTAAAGTAACTGTGATGCTGCTAGTCGTCTTCGAGGCCTCGCCGCTGCTCACCTCCAAGACCTCCAGCGTGGCGGCGGAGATGACCTCCGTGATGAGACCTGCAGCCAGGCGGTGGAGCTCCTCCAGGCGGTCGCTGGTCTCAGCCGGCTGGCCCAAGTCTCCGTTCTCGGCAGGTGTACCGGCGGAGAGAGGGAACGAAGCAGAAACCACCGGACTCTCTGGGCCCGAAGGCGCCGCTTGAGCGGGATTAGCGGTGGGCAAGTCATCTTTGGTGGAAAGGCTGTCCTTCACCGAGCCCAATTGCACATTCTCAGCGAAAGACACAGCCAGCACGTCCTCAGCCACCTCTCCCTCGGGCTCCGGCCTCTCCGTTTTGGCCAGTTCTGCACCCAGAGATGCGGCAGGTGACGCTTCTTTAGTGTCAGGTTCCTCTTTGTGGGCTGTTTGATGCTGCCTTACTGAGTCCAGCTCTCCAGACAACTGCTTTAATTCATCACTTACAGCAGCTTCAGCTGGTCTCTTATGAGGGCTTTTCTCAGCCTCGTGTGACAAGTCTGAGGTCTGGACCTGCCTGATGATCTCAGGGTCGCTCTGTTGGAAGTCTGTAGGTGCTCTGCTCTGAGAAGGAGTGTCCAGTTTTCTGGATGGTACAGATACTGGTGGCGAGGAAAGAGGTTCTCCTGCTGTGGCCTTGGTTGCGGGTGCATGAACCTGAGCGATGACCTCCTGCTCAGCGGGTCTCTGCTCCTTAGCTTTAGGCCGCTCTCGACAGGTTTTGCCTTGAGTAACGCCGGCCGCCAGGCAGGCCTTATCCACCATCCCGTTGCTGCCTTCACCAGGCGAAGCCAACAACCCCATGGCCTGTGACTCCTCTCTGTCGTGGCTGGTGATCCACTCTTTCTTGCGTGTGGTGTACCACCACCAGCCTATGAGCGCCAACACTCCAGAAATCGCGTACGGGACAATGGACCGAACCTTCAGCGGCATCTCCTGTGGACCCTAGCTACTATACCTGAGAACAACAGAGGAGACACAAAGGACAGGAGTTAGAATTCAACAGCTCACGACCAACATTTCAGTGCATCTTTCTGACTGATTCAATTACCAAGAAATATAAAAAAAAATAACCTTTACATGTAAGTATATGAAACCAAATTCCTGCTTTAGGATTCATATTGCAAAGCCATTCCGCTGGACTGTAGCCTAGTTTCAAAAATGTGACATCCTGGCCCAACGGAAACGAAGCAGACTAATACTAATGCAGGCGTGACTTTCGGGGCCATCATTAAACTGGGTCCCTCTGTAACATCAAAGGTGGATGATACAGAACGTATTATATCCTGGGCTTTCATTGACTATTCTTAAAGAAAACAATTGACTTCATCTACATAGACAAAGACTCCATGTACACTGTTTATTATGCTGTATAAGGTAAAATCATACAAACCAGGTTTATTAAGTATAATGTCTGATTACTGTAACAAACAAAGGATTCATTGATGCTATTCAACAACCTTCTCAAAGACACGGTTTTGCATGTTACGCCTCTCGTCATTATTAAGGTACACCATCACTATGGAGAACGAAGAACCATGCATGACTCAGTCTCTGGAATACAAATATGTTAAATCACTTTCTAAAAGGCTGCATCCAAGGCTTGGTTAAATACACAAAGCAAGTGTGTACACACAGAGTAGGAGATTGTAACAGCGGCTGTTTGTAGTCCTAAGTAAAGCAGGAGTGAAGCTCCAAGGACGTACTGACTTGCAAAGACAAAATCAACTGTAGATGCAAAATGGAAGATTATTTACAAAGAATATATATATATAAAAAACACTTGAGGCCAATCCACACTAAAGAAACAACTGTTTGTGTTAACTCAAGTTACTTCAGCTGTAATTTTATTCATCTACAGTCTTTATATCCATCCATTTTACTGGCCACTGCATTTTGTGTTTGCAGTGTACTGTATGTAATCCTGGGGAGTTTTACTTTCAGTATTGCATTTCATAGTGCTGCTGTCTTTGTGTCTCTGTGCAGACAAGCAAGTTCCCCTGGGAAGTCTTCTGATTCTGATTTTTTTTTTTTAAAAAAACTGATGGTATCTTCACACAATAACCATTTCGATTACCATATTCATAAATCGGCAAGAAAAGTTTTTCCATCATCTCTAAACAGCTACAAAGCGACATTTATGACTCCGCCGGCCAGCATGGCTGCACTCACACACACAAAGAGCGTGCGTTAGAAGTCACTGGCTGCGGGAAAGGGGAGGATCTGGAATACTACAGTGGAGCGGTGAAGGTGGAGCCTCACAGTTACAGTTTAAGCGGAGAGGCTGGCAGGACTACGTGCAGATTTCCCTTCGGCGCTCATTGGCCGGCAGCCGTTACATGTTAAAAAAAGGATATCCAGGCATGCCTTTCCTTAACCGAGCCAGAGGAACCCAGGCACTGGAAAGAAAGGAATGTATTGCCGGGGAGGGGGGGCATGCCTTGTCTATGCAGCGACTATAATAAAAGGACACTGCGCTAATACACTCTGAACCTAGACCTTGACTTTGACCCCGGAGAGGTGGGCTGAACCGGGGAGTGCCAATATCCTGCTGAAGAGGACACACAGCACGTGCCTCACAGCACTACTGTTATACACCCCAAGAATTAATGTGTGAAACCGTTAGACTCCCAGATTGACGAGCTTTTGCTCCTTTTACTGTAGAACGGCTCATTTTCCATTCATTCTTTTGATATCATTTTTCTATCCGTGTCTATTCAGCACTAATCAAAAACTTTCCGTGTTAATAATCAGTGCGTAACACAATCAAAGAATAGCAATTCTACGTTAGAACTGAGCCCGAATGAGCTTTTCTACACTAAAAGGAATTTTATATCACTTTTCCATCCACGTCTATTGAGCATGTGTAACATTATTCAAATAAGTAACACCAAGTCACAGCTACTTTTCCATATTAATAATTAGTGAATAACACACAGCATGAGCATCATACACTCAAAGAATAGCAGTTCTACATTAGAACTGAGCACGATTGAGCCTTTCTACATTAAAAGGAATTTTATATCACTTTTCCGTCCATGTCTATTAAGCACGTTTAAATCTGTAACACTGTTTTAATAAGTAACACTAAGTTACAGCTACCTTTTCATGATTACAATAGAAATCTAGATGTGACTTCCTCTTCTCAATGGACAACATCTCAACACGGGTGAGGGATCTCCTCACCGAGATTACGCTCATAAGAGGCTCAGCTATGAATGGCGGTAGATTAAGAGCAGCGTCTGAATGATGTGAGGCGTTAGTCCCTCCTTAAAGGAAAACTAAGGACATCAGACGCGGAGAAAACAGACTGGACGAACAAAGCGAGTGCAATGGATTTTAAAAAGAACATTTAACTCAACGGGTACTAGGTTCAGAAACAGGCTGTAAGAAAGAAGGGCAGTAAACGGCAGCCGGCCTACAGACTCAAGCCGTGGGATTTCGAGAGTTTCTGTTTATTCTGTGCGTAGCTATTATAGACCAGTGTTGTTGACCAGTGAACTGGAAGGAGAAGGCCTTAACTGGGTGGAATGGGGTTAAGGATGTTCCATCATGTCGCCCTGAGCTGCTCGGCCTCAGTAGAAACCACGACCCCATTTCTGTTTAACATCATCTTCACACACTAGCAATCAAGCAGAATCATACAGAACGGCTGTAATATCATATTAATAACCAAAGCAACTAGCTTAAATGGAAAAAATGTATGGGCATGCAGTTTATGGGAGATATATTCCAAATACATATTTTATTCTAAGAACATATGGCAAAATATTACAAAAATCCTCTCTCTCTTCCACATGGGAGTGTTAGCTGAAAGTGTTAGAGTGTTGGATAGATAAGCACTACATGTTGATATTTGTATAATGTTATATGCATGTTACATATGTATAATACATACATGTTATCCATTTATAATATGTAACGCAAAAAAAACTTTCCAAACAAAAGTTCAAACTTGCAAGACAAACTTTTTGCATGGAGTACTGGTACCTTGGTACACACACACACACACACACATATATATATATATATATACATACATCTATATACATACACACCATGATATACCTGAAAGTTATTGTGAGGCAACATTAATACCACATTACACTGACTGTCCCGGAACCACACTGACTGTCCCGGAACCACACTGACTGTCCCGGAACCACACTGACTGTTCCAGGATCTCCTTGCCCATCCCAGAATCACACTTTCTAATTTTAAAGTCTCCCACAACCACACTGGCCATCCCAGAACTACTCTGGCCATCCGAGGACCACACTGGACCGTCAGTGTGAAGCACACTATCCAGCCCAGAATCACACTGATAATCCCAGACACTCACTGGTCATCCCAGAACCATGCTGCCTGCCCCAGAACTACACTGACGGTCCTAGAAGCACACTACCCACCCCAGAATCATACTGATAACCCCAGACTCTCACTGGTCATCCCAGAGGCACCCTGCCGGTCCCAGAACCTCACTGGCAATTACAGAAACACACTGTCCGTCCCAGAACCTCACTGTCCGTTCCAGATCCCCCTGCCGTGCTGTCCAGCAGCCTCCCTCTATGGCTCCCTCTCCTCTGAGGTGGAGTCACATGTCTGGAGCTGCGGAGACTCGAGCACGTGCGGTTCGGTCAACACCAGAATATCTGATGTGACTTTACGGGCCGAATCAGAGGTTCACCTTCGGGGAGGTTAGATGAACCCTGGAAGGGGAGGTTAGATAAACCCTGGACGGTAGGCTGTCCGGGCCGGGCGCTCCAGGAGGAACGGTGCGCCTCTGCACGACCTTGGAGAGGAACGGGGGGGACCCGGGAGGGGGGATAACGGCCGGGTCACCGGATCCACTCCACGCTCTCACGGTAGACTCGCGGAGGACACCTCTTCTGGTGCAAAGACGCGTCTCTAAGCCGCTTAATAGCGCGTTTATAGCTTACAAACCGACTCGCGCTAAATGTGCGCACCAGACAGCACGCAGCGCTCCGCCAGCTCGTCTCGTCCCTCCAAACAGAACCAACGACCACACACCCCGGTCCAGATACACGAACCAGCACCGAAATCTGCCCCCACAAGCTGCCAGTGTCAAAAATAAACAAGAAATCTGGCGCAAACGGCTGTGCGGCTCTTACCTCGAGGCTGTGTGTGTGTGTGGGGGGGGCTACATGTGCACTAGCTCTGTGGGCTAACGGGCTACTGCTAACAGAGACTCACGTTTACCTCCTTTCACTGGAAAACGAATAAAAACACATTTTCTTTATCCCGAAAAGGAGAAAAATTAAACGCGTCACGTAAAAACGCAAAAGTGGCGCGTGTCGAGGTGCAGCGCGTTTATTATATAGAGGCTAGGCCCAGGCTGCTGGATGAATTAAGTTAAGCAGAGCCATTAGCGCGCACACACACACACAGACACACAGAAAGAGAGGTCATCCAGAAGTAGCAGCGTGACTTTGACCAGCCTGACCAACTCCAGATCCTAAATGATCAATATTTCAATATTTCCCCTTATAATAATTATCCCAGACCTCTATTACTGGGGTCGTCCCCATCCGGGCTCACACTGCTGCTGCAGTAGTGTGTGTGTGTGTGTGTGTGTGTGTGTGTGGTTCACGTCAAAATGACACACTAGTTAGCCTAGCCTGCTATGAGAGAGCATGAAGTGTTACATTGTAACTCAATGCTACAGTTACAGTGTACCTCACCATAAGTGCAACACTGGTCTGTTACATCTCACCCATTTAATCCTGGACTTAAATTTAAAATAAAAAAAATGAAACCGGGTCATTTAGCCTAGCCTGCTTTGAGAGAAGCATGAAGTGTTACATTGTAACAGAGTGGGACGGTTACAGTGAGTTACAATGTAACACGATGTAAAATAATTGCAACAAAGTGGCCCTGCTCTGTTCTCTCTCTCATGCATTTAAGGCTGGACTGCTGAATCCGTTTCTGAGCCACTCGAGAGGCAGGCTGAGGTCCTGAGCTGGCTGGGGAGATGATCAGTTATCTAACAGCTCTGATGGAGCTGCAGAGAGACCTGGGGGGGCTCCAACAGCTCTGATGGAGCTACAGAGAGATCTGGGGGGGCTCTAACAGCTTCTCCAGACCGAACACGAGCAGAAGATCGTGGATGGAAGGTGAAGCCTTGCCGGTGTTAGCCAGAAGCTAAAGTAGAGGGCAACCCTGAGTCGAGCTAAAGCACCATGTCCCACATGAGCCCCCGGAGCTGCACCCCCAACACTGCAGCACCCTCACCGTGTCCGTGCGTCCCTCCCGGCGCCACCGTGGATAAAGCTCGGTTACCGTGCCGTCCTGTGGGCCCAACACAGCCCCGCCGCGTCCCTCCGCTCCGTGTGTGTGTGTGTGTGCGTGTGTCTTTCTCTCTCTCTCCTCCCCACGTGTTGACCGACCCGACTCACACTAAAACACAGACGTTACCAGCTGATCACATCTCGCGAGAGCTCCTCTCCACTCAGGGACTTTTCAAGATCTCGCGATGCTTTTTTTTACCGTTCTCTTTGTCCATTCAAATACTATGACATGCGGTTTTATGGAAATTGACTCATGCTCATAAAAGTGACATTTTTAATGTGTATGACACTATTGAACTATATGTTATTTTTTAAAATCACTATGACACAGTATGATAATGAATTGTGTTGGCCTCATACATTTCGGAATCGTGTTGTGTATAAAGTGACATTTTTTAAATATCTGTAACACTGGAAGAAAACAAATCGTATTCGTTTTTTTTAAATAGGGTTTAAACTCCCCCAAACATTAATACAAATATATAAAGAGAAAAATAATAAACACAAAAACCATTTGCACGATGGGAACTATTTTTTTGTTTTGTTTTGTTTATTTCTTTGCTTATGCCAGTAATCACACTATGATACCAGACGTTTTAAGAATTGTGATGATGACATTTTAAAACTCTAAAACGAATTGCATGGTTGATTTTGTTCTGATTTTTTTATGGCAGCAGAGGTTTTATGAAGTGAATTGTGTTGTGCTCATTTTGTTAAAAACTATTATTCACATGTAATAGAACACATAACAGAAGGGCCTTGTGGAGAACACTGTATCAGTTCACTGTATTTCACTTTTAATTAAAAAGTACAGTTTCTGTTCGGAAGGTGTGTGTGGCTGCAGGCATGGATAACACCGTGGCATTTAAGCACTTTTCTAAACACATTTAACCACGAGTCATTTTATATATTTGTACTTAAATAGAAGAAAAGTCTGGAGACTTTGATAGAGGTTTTGTACTTTGCTTATGTGGAAAAATATGTATACACATTATCATTTACATACATACACGCTACCAGGTCTTTGCACACATCCAGATTTTCTGCATTTGCATGTTTTTCTCTCAATATTTACAAGAAATACACTCAATATTCTTTGCTTACAAATGCATTTACAGTATTTTCACCATCTGAGTACCTTTATTAGCCAGGAAAGTTAATATTTTTTTATCAGTACTATAAAAAACCACTTAATATACTTACAATTACAATACAAATGTGGATCACCAGACCATTGTTAGATACTTAACAAGCTAAAACGTAAATAAAACTTAAATGATTAACAGAAACTTCACTTTTTAAATAAAAGTACTATTTACGAACTAATACGGCACATGCAGTGTTTTCCACAAGGTCATTCCCTTATGAGCTCTATTACATGTGAATAATAGTTTATAACTGTGTTATACACATTAAAAACTGACTTCATGAGCACAACGCAATTCGTAAAACATCTTGTCTCATAGTGAATACTGGCTTAAACAAAAAAATAAACAAAATCAACAAATAGTTTTTGTGTTTATTCTTTTTCTCTTTATATATTTTTATTAATGTTGGGCGAGTTTATAACCTATTTGAAAAATTAATATGCAACTACAGTCAGTATTTAACGAAAAAAGCCTGTTTTAGTTTTACTAGACTGTAATCAGCTGTAACAGTATATAGGACAGATTATATTTTGTGTGAACTATTTTTAGAACTATTTTTTAATAACAATAATAAAAACAACAACAATAATAATAATAATAAAAATAATAATAATAACAACACTGAAGCAAATCAAGAGTTACTGTCATTACAATTCTGTGGGACTTTTATTATGATAGTGCCACTACTGCACCATGATGCACAAAGGTCAAGCAGTGAGAGTCTCTTTCAGGCCTGATAGCAGATCTCTGAGTCAGAGTTGGAAAAAGAGCAGAAGCTGAAAATCTGTTCTTTGTGGATTTATTTGATAAATCAGTTCATAATTCTGGTTTGTTTCTTCCTGTGTCTGTAATGAATTCATGAAAACATTCACTGATCAGCCATAACATTAAAACCACCTGCTTAATATTGTGCAGGTCCCACTTGTGCCACCAAAAAAGCTCTGACTGGTTAAGACATGGATTCCACAAGTGGGATCTGGCTCCAGTCTGTTAGGAGCAGATCCTATAAGTCCTGTAAATCGTGAGGTGGGGTGTCTGTAGACCATGGACCAGTTTGTCCAGCACAGAGTGTGAATTACCTCTCTATAACTGGGGGGTACTGCCTTCACAGCACTGTTAAGAACCCCCCAAACTGCTATTTTTGTCTCTTTTGGGGGGGGGGGATTACCCCCTGTAATTCAAACCATGGTCAAGCACATCTCACAGCTCGATCTGGAGAATCTGGAGACCAAATCAACACATTGAACTATTTGTCATGTTCCTCATTCATGATTTTTTTCAGTGTGGCAAAGCACAGAACAGTGCAAATAAAGATGTAAAGATAAGATACGAGTGAGTGTGTGGACAGCTCTCCGCGGACGTACAGCGTGAACTGCGTTCAGTCTCGCGAGAGTGAACGTCACTCACGGTTACCTTCATAATTTGTAAACCGACTCGTTCAGTTCAGCGTTCATGAAAAATAGGAACGTGTTCGAAGAACGCGTTCAGGCACAACACTGCTCACACCTTTCTGTTACAGCCAGCATGACCCTTTCCAGCTTCCAGTTTTTGCTACAGTAGCTTTTTTGTGGGATCAGATCAGATGGGCTAGCCTTCAGTCCTTACACACATTCACGGCATAACTACAGGGGGCAACTTAAGGGTTAAGGGTCTTGCTCATGAACTCAGTGGTGGTATACTGAATGTAGGATTCAACCCCATGACCTCTTGGTCCAGAGGCAAGTATCCTACCCACTAGGCCACCACCACCACATCAACGTGTCTTGGGTGATCCTGACCCTGTCACTGGTTCACTGGCTGTCCTTCCTTGGTCCACTTTTGGTCAGCACTAACCACTGCATAGCAGGATTAATATACTGTTTTGGAGATGCTCTGATCCAGTCATCAAGACATCACAATTTGGGTCTCGTCAAACAAAAAATTAAATCTTCATGCTTCCAACAGACCAACTTCAAGAACTGAGCATTCTCTTGCTGCCTCATATGTAACTCGACTGGTGCCACTGTAAGGAGATAATCAACATTATTCAATTCACCTGTCAGGGGTTTTAATGGAATGGCTTATCAGTGCATTCAGGTCTCTACACAGTTACTAATGTAACACTCCTTAGACTTATTTCTACACACACTCAGACCTGTGTAGTCGAGGAAATTCCCATGAGGAGTGGCTCAAGACTTTTGGACAGCACTGTATGCATTAATAACAATCATAAAAACAATATTGTTTATCATTGGTATTAGCAATAAGCAGATCTGCATCCAAGAAATATCCATAATTCTAATTATGTTACTGTTGCCTAGCAACCATGGACGCCCATTACCACCTTCCCTTTTCCTGCACTGGGGCCTGATGTCACATTTCTTACTTTTCCCTACATACAATACCAGTCAAAAGTTTGGACACACCTTCTCATTCAATATTTTTTCTTTATTTTTATTATTTTCTTTTTTTATGTGTTTTTATGTACCGTAGTTTTCAAAAACAAACAAAATGATGAAGGAACACATGGAATTATGCAGTAAACAAAGAAAGAATTAAATAAATCAGAATATGTTCTGTAATAAGGGAGTGATGGCTGTTGTTTTTTTACTTAGTGAAGTGGTTCTTGCCATAATGTGGAGTAGAACCGTAGTGGAATAGGATCACTAACTG
>JBBPCY010047213.1:0-13177 GCA_037974405.1 Brachyalestes nurse
ACTAATCAGTCCCTCATAAAGCAGAATGAGGTGCTTGTGTAGGAATTTAACAGACACTGGCATGGAATGGGTGTCATTCTAATAGAGCTGCTGATTTAAAAATACATTGCAGTGCTCTTTTATTTTTTTCAAACTGGTAAAGCTACATTAGCCTCATAACTTCAGTGCAAAACTAAACACTTTTCTTGACCATGTCTCGGCTACTCAGCTACATTTGAGGTGCAAGTATCCCCATATTTTTTGTGAATGTAACCCTTTTTCAGAGAAGCCATAAAATGCAATCTCTGACCTCACTGCTCACTAGCAGCCCAACACAGTCATGGCATTTAACACACATAGATAACCATGTCCTAGTTAACCTGGGAGCTACAGGGGCACAATACCTTATTCAAGTTGATTAAATAAAAATATAAGGTGAAGTAAGATAAGATAATCTCTTATTAGTCCCATGTGTGGGAAATTTGCATTGTTACAGAACAAAAAAGTGACTGTTTGTCATATGTGAAGACACACAGTGTGGACAGGACAAAATTCTTTCTATGTATTTAACCCATTCACTAAGTGAAGCAGTTGGCAGCCAGGAACACAGTGCCTGGGGAGCAGTGTGTGGGGATGGTATCAAGGGAACCTCAGTGGTGCCACTAGCAGTCTTGGGAATTAAACCCATGACCTTCTGATCACCGGGGCAACTCCCTAACCACCAGCTGCCGCACAAAGAATATAGAATAAAAACTATACAACAGTATAAACAGTGTAACAAAAACTGTACACTATACAAAATATTATATAAATATAAATATATACGTTTGCATTTATGTATATGAATATATATATATACACAATATATATTCCAAAATGGAATTATATATTACATTTTCTGGACCAGCCACTAGAGGGCCTGCAGAGAGAGGCCTCAAAGTAGTGACAGTCTCAGTATGAAGTGTTACCGTTCGCTTCACAGTGACACAGAATGTCCCTGACATCACTGACTCAATTATCCGCTAACAACCACTAACAGATTTCTCAGCAGGAAATCAACAGCCGCTAAGGCTCTTCAGGAGGTCGCTGATCACAGATTCATTATCGGACTCATGCGAGTGACCCAGAGAGACGGTCAAGAGTCTTTCACCACAACTTCTCAGGACCGTTCAGATGGGCTGAGTTACAGGGTGGGAAGAGATCTGAGGCAGTGGGGGACCATTAGCACCAGGGCCAGATGGGAAGTGTATTAAGTGTATATCCAAATAAGTGCACCGTTAAATGCATTCGTCCTTAGCAAAGAAGACAATGTGGATTATGTGGTGATATCGATGCTTCCAGAACGTAAATCACCTCTTGTCCTCTTGGCCAGCGCTGGGGTTACACACCATTTTCTGAATGCGAAAAATTTATGGGAAACAGCCCCGGCAGCGGGGGAAAAGTTCAGCACAGAGTTTGCCTGATGTTTTAAACTTCGAGCTCCACCATAGAGTCAGGGTGAAGGATCAGGACAGCTTTACTTGCCAAGCACATTACAGCAAAAAGACTGAATGAATTTTACATTTTGTCTCCTGTTACTGAGACTGGACTGGAAGAATTAGGAGCTAAAACCAGCAATCCAAAGCCATTTCTCTCTCTAATCGCTGCAACAAGATGCACATAACCTAAGTATGAAAGCATTCGTGCAAATAGGCCCCGGAGGACGTGTTGTCATTCTGTAGTTCACCGCAAGCTCTGGATCTAAGATTACTCAGTCAGAAGTCCGGAATGGCCTTCAGTTTAGTGTTTAAAACATTCACTCCCATAGGACATGGAAGAACAGCAGAAAATCCCATTTATTAATCCAATGCTCTCGTACCGCCAAAATCCAGAATCTGAGGGAAGAAGAAGGTTGGATGTTAATTTATAGGTAATCAGTTACCTTCTGATCTCCAAACCTCTGTCCAGTTTTAACCCAATCATTCAGGAATGAAAAGTAAAGTGGCCCCTTATAGTCACATGTGAACAGACCACAGTGTGAACAGTGAGAAATTCTTTCTCTGCATTTAACCCATTCACCAAGTGAAGCAGGGGGCTGCCACCAATAGGGGCACCTGGATGGCAGTGTGTGAGGACGGTACCTTGCTTAAGGGAACCTCAGTGGTGCCACTAGCAGTCCTGGGATTCGAATCCACAACCTTATGATCACAAGCAGCCAAAATAGGGATATTGCTGTTTTGAATCATAAATGGCCTTAAATGGCTTTGACATAGAGTTCCTCATCATGCATTTCTCTACAAAAACCACACAACCTCAAAAGTGAACTGAAAACAGGCTTTGAAGATAAAAAAGAATGACATCTTACACTGCTTAAAAGAACCCGCCGCTGCCAGATCTTTGGCCCGAGCCGATGCTGACATTCACTTGCTCTTTGCTTAAAAAAAAGTAGTTGTCAAGATGGTGACCTTGTTTTCCAAAGGAAACTTGATTTTAAGTGGCTTCTATTTATTACAGCCCCCTAAAAGGGATTACACATGCCACAACCACTTAGCGAGCATGCTAATGGCTCCAGTATGATATATTAAACAGCTCTGTTAATGCTCATTACCTAGTCAATGTTTTACCTTAACTCCTCATATCATCTTCTTCCTTAACAGCCATGTACAGTCTACAAGGGGGCTTTCTTCCTCCTTAAAACATGATCTATAGCAGAGACGTCACAAAGCCTGGGCATCAGAGGATACAGCCCTGAGTGTTTCTTGAATAGTCCCAGATCTCAAAAATTGTAATACTTTAAAGTACCCAAAGCCCTGGATCTTATTACAATCCTGTGAGTCCTTCTGACCCTACCCTGGACGCATGGCCAAGGTGAGCAAATCCTCCCAGATACAAATCAAAACTATAGACCCCTCAGCAAGTAAAGTGCACCTCTCCACCCACTTAGACAAATCAGACCTATGGTCTGAATGTAAAAATATCTTAACGATCCTTTTGCTTGACATTATGATAAGACACAGCGATACAGGAACAGTGGCAAGGCCGCATAATTACATTTGAATGGAACTTGAAACAAGTTTATACTCTAAACAATAATATATTTAAACAATAACCTGTAATTTATAGTATATTTTACTACAGAATTTCTTGCGAAGAATTTTATTCAGGCCAGGCAGCAACATTTTAAGCAAATGCTAACTTTATTGAATTTGAATAGACGTACTATTTTACATAACAATTAATGGATTATCTGAGTTATTATCAGTTCATAGACTCAACCTATTTGTATAATTGGCTCAGTGTTTACAGCTTAGACTGTATAAGACTAGTGAGAACCAGCTAGCAGTAGAGGAGCCTTTAAAAATGGAGTCATGTAATAAAGGCTAGTCTACTGTTAGCTCACTGCAAGTGCTCCTATAAGCTTGTAACAAGCTCTTTTCCTTTGAAATAGTACAACCACTACTTAATTACTACTGGGTGCTTCTCATGTAGCTCATAACAGAATAAGAAATAGTAAGCCTGCATGACCACTGAAAGGTAGTCTATAAACATTGATGGTCATGTGAAATAGACACTATTGTAGCATTAATTTTGATCCTAAACACTGTTTACAAACAAACATATATAAAAATATGTTGAAAGTAGATCACCAATCAGAGACATAATGTCAGCAAAGGGGGCCTGATTTGAAACGTTGAACTGTATATAATCCACAGTAAATGAGCTTTAGATGGTCAAAGCTAAAGTTAAACAGTCTGCAGTGATCTCTGCACAGTGATCTTGTGATACATGACTAATTATAGCATTTGGGTTTGATTTAATGTGCTGTATGTATGTTCGATCGTCGTGCACGGATTTAGCTCATATGGAAAGTTGGCTAGTCAACATGCTAAAACCTTTGAACCATAGCAGAGCTTAATACAATCAAAGCTTGCCTATTTGGGCACGCTAATGAGTGCAAATTAGCATAATTTTTCATCCTGATCCCATATGAGATAATGAGAATAGGCCAGTAAGGAACTGCTTCAGCATGTGCAGTGAAACATTGACCTCTGCGATTCTAGGGTAGGCTAGCGATGCATGCTAATGCCTCTGGTGTGCCACGCCATTAAATTTTGACCTCGGCTCCATGCTTGTGTTAATCATGTTAGAGCAAACCTAATCACATAAGCAGCCTTGAAACGCCACAAAAAGCCTACGGACTCTAATAGGCAGTGTGTGAACTATGAGCGCCCTTCAAAGGCCAAACAGCGATGTCTTAGCTGAAGATGACTTAGCTGAAGATGAGGTTGGAGTCATGTTGAAGCCAAGAGTCTAAAGGGTGTCAGGGTCAGAGCTAGCATAGTTGGAAACACTATAAAGGAGAAAGTTCGTCAAAAAGCAATTCTGTGGACAGACTAGAAGAACAAGGCCCAACGTGCAATGCTTTTGGAATCCATTCTTATTTGAGATTGTTATGTCCATTAAAATCATTCTAAAGTGACAGTTTCAACCCAAATGTAGAAGATTAGCCAAGAAGGTTTGCTTCAGGAGTTTGCTTCTTTAGTTTTGCACTGTAGCTGGAGAGGCTAATCCAGCTAACAAGTAATGGAATATCCCTCAAATTTTGTAGTTTGTGGAAAGTTAATTATCCTTTTGATACAACAGACAAACGTACTGACAAACTATGCTACATATTGTCAATGTCAGAGTAAAATCCAAAAAAATTAATGGAATAAGATGTTTTTCCTAATGAACCAAGAGCTCTACATTTAAGCTGCTGTGATAAACAAAAGTGTTGTAAAGTCTTAACGTTTCTTGTCTGGTCTAGATATGCACAAAATTATCTCTGGATCCTCTATATTTATGGTATTTGTGAGGTCATTAATATATTTGCCAAAATATGAATGTTGCCCAGCCAGCTTTGTCAAAAGTGATAAAGTTGATCAGGTAATTTTAACCTACAGTTTGAGGAGCCTGTGTCATACAGTGTTCAATAGAGTTACTTTCATGTGCCGTCATTTCAGTGTACAGGAGTGTTAGCTTGCTTGTAGGAAGATGCATTTTTCCCATAAAAATAAACAACAGAGAGCAGGAGTTTCTTATAAAGACGTGTCCCTGACTAAAAAATGACACTTCACATAATTTCACATAATATAAAGGTTGATTACATCCTTTAAGAACCATCCACAGAAAAGAGGAACCAAAAATGACGTACTGTTTCTTTTTACAGTGAGGAAAAATGACATTGTGAGAATTATGAAATGACATTATGAGAAGGTTACAGATAGCGTGAGTGCAGATGCTTGGTTTTGGCCTGTGTTCACATGACTGTGATTATCTGGGCTGTTGTGGGAGGTGCTTTGACATTCATTGATCCAGAACTAAAATAAATTCACGCTGGGAATATTACATTTTTGTCACTAATATCTTGGTATGGAGCACAGTTTTGGACTGCATGTGCATTCTTTGCTGCACAGAGGCTCCCTGCAAAGGCAGCAGCGAGTGAATAATGCAGGCTCATATCCTCTAATGCACTACAGATGAGCTTAAGTCAATTATCCAGAAGGCTGTCGGTAAACAAACACGCGGCCGAAAGTACTTTACTGTGTATGTGTGTGGACGTGATTTCCAAAGTCTCTTTATCTGCAGAAACGGACAAACACGAGCAAGGTTTGCCTCTTCAGGTGCATGTTCAGAGCACACTGAGAGTTTTTTTAAGGAATAAGTAGGTCAGGAGAGGCTGCAGGCTTATTCAGCTGCTTGTCTCAGTTTCTTGCCACCACACACACACACACACACACACACACATGCGCGGTTTAAAAGCGTTTCAGAAATATCTCTGGAACAGTGCAGATAAAGTAAGGTGAATCTGACAGACTAACAGCTGGGTTTTAGAGGGTTGTAATGAATTTAAGATTAGGACCTTACATTCAGGCCTCTCTGGATTCAGTAAATGTAGTCTATCATACTACAGGAATTCATTAAAGTTTGGCAGAAAATATCAGATCTACACAGTTTTTGTTTTTATCAATGTGTGCTGCTACTAAGCAACTGAGGTCATTCCACAGTGTACCTGTATATATATCCACAGTGTTCATACATATATAAGTTAATAAGTTACACTTATATAAGTTAATTAGTGGAATTTCTTGCCTTCTCAATGTGTTTGGGATCATCAGTTGTGATGGTGGGGTTGGTACACAGTTAATTATCCTATTCCACTAGTGCTGGACTGGCCATCGGGCATGCCCGGTGGGTCGATGGTAAATATGGGCTGACCAGGTAAAGAATCTGTATATAGTGTGTGAATTGTAAATAAACAAGATTTAGTTCTTTTTGTGAATATATTTTTATGTTAAAAGCAAGAAAAAGAGAAACAATAACTGCATTCTATCGGACGCATGTTCATTGTACACCAGAGCCTGAAGGCTTGTTTCTGTTTTATTTTTCTAAAAAATAATGCATTACCATCAGTCCCCTATCAGTGCATTACAATCCCTAACTGCCTGTGAGCCGTTACACATACCTGTGTGTAATACCCATGACATCGAGAGGACCACCCGGGTTGGCCGGTCTCAAAATGCCCTGTCAGATTTTTTGTCCCAGTCCAGCCCTGGGCGTGGCCAATAAGCATATCTCGCCGTTTGTAAAAGCAACATTTAGATTTAACATTTAGATTTAGCATTTTGATTTAGATTTAACATTTACATTTAGACTTAGATTTAGATTTAAGATGTAGATTTAGATTTGACATTTAGATTTAGATTTAACATTTCAATTTAACATTTAACATTTACGCAGCAAGAAAATGTACCAAAACTTAACACTGTTTTTTTAACACATTTAGCTCTAAATGTGTGAAAATTGTGTAAACATTGCGCTGAATGATGAAAAAATGACTAAATGGATCTCTATGGATCTATCACTTCACTCCTCCCACCTGTGACAACATCCCTAAACACACACACACACACACACACACACATACATACACACACCGCTGTTAAGCAAGGGCTATGGTCTTCTGGTGTTTGTCCTCTTGTCAGATGCCCCTCAGAGATGAGAGAATGCTGAAGCTGTGTAAGCTTGGGGGCGGTCTCTCCTCCTTTCCCCATCAATCATGCAGCCTTCTATAAAAACATTCACTACACAAGACTGAATCTTTCTGAGTGTACTTGTCACCTTTACTGCAGGTGGAAATTACTTTCATAGTGTATTGTTAACAATTAGAACCTGAGAGTTATTTCTTTCCATTCTTTACAGGCATAATTAGGCAATTACATACTTGCTAACATATTTTCTGAATTACCCAAATAATTCTATATCCTGTCAACAAAATTATTATGTCTGTACACCCCACCATCAACTATATCATGCCTTAAACACCCTGGTCAGCAAAAATTTGGGGTCAAAACAAGTTGACGCCCAAGTCCAGCCATTTTTCTACTGAATATTCACAAACAAGAACTGATCCAAATGAAAACCAGTAGAAGTTAGATTACTAGTTCTTGCTGATTTTCTACCTTTTTGAGAGACTTCTAGAACCATCAAAGTAGCCATGATTAACAGTTATATTGTCTTTTTGGTCACTTTATGACACTCCAATGCATCTAATTTGTACAATTAGCTAATTGGCTAGCTCACATTACTTGCTAGTTAGCTTGACTATTGTCTGACATGAAACAATAGACAGAATTGTTCTGTACACTTACATGCTCTTCTACTAGTGTAGGATCAAATACTAAATATTTCTTATCTGTATTTTGATTGAAAACATGAGGAAAAATGTAATAATAGATGTGGAGGCTAGCCTAAATCTTAATGACACCAGTGTAGCTAATTTTTCACAAAGCAATAAATCTTTAAACACCAACATATCATTCTTGATTTTGATTTAGTGCTCCTTTTTTATTTTATGCCATTAGTGACTTTATATGTGCTTAGTGGCTTTATCTTCACCTGAAAGAACACAGAATTTGATCAATCATTGTTCAGTGTTTTCAAACAGAGAACAGAAAAACCAGGTTGACCAGGTACCAAAAACCATAAAACCGGAACATTTGGTACTGGCCAATGGAAAAAAAACAGTTCCAGTTTTCTTGTCCCAAAGGTTCTGGTACTTTGTTCAGTAAAATCAGAGAGAGAGAGAGAGAGGGCTTGAGGAAGGAAAGGAAAAATACTGAGAAAGAGAGAGAGAGAGAGGGATAGAGAGGGGAGGATTGAGGAAGGGAAAGAAAAATACTGAGAAAGAGAGAGATATAGGGAGAGAGAGAGAAAGAGAGAGAGAGAGATGGGGTGAGAGAGAGAAAGAGACAGAGAGAGAGAGAGAGAGAGAGAGAGAGAGAGAAAGAGAGACAGAGATGTGAGAAAAGAGATCTCCGGGTTACACTTGTTTTTACTCTTAATACAGTCAGGGTTAACATGGTTCAGACCTATTTACTCCATGACAGTGTCATCATTTAGGAAATGTTTAACTCGTGAGTGAAAGGGGATGTCTAAACATTGCACAATTTCCATGCTAGCTTTGTTTGATTAAAAAAAACGTCACCAGACGTCTTTCATCAACACAACTTTGCACGCACTTAAGTCCAAATGGGGTTGCTAGGCAACCTAAAGAGGCAACCTACATTTAGCAAGTCCCTCAGTGACTAAAATATTACATAAGAAAGTATTAGAGAAGCATATGGACGTCAATCATTCAGCGTTCTGTAGGCAGAGCAGACTTATTTTTGCATGACACACACAACACAGGACTCTCATTTGGCCACACAATGCTCCAGTCATGTAGTTCCCTTTGGCAGACTTCAGAACAGAGTGGGTACAATGTGAGTATATACTGTACATGTGTATGTAGTGTGAATCAACACTGACTCTCTTTCACACCCAGCACATGTACACAGTCTAGTGTGATCAGCACAGACTCTGAGGCCAAATATTAGTACAATGATGTTTGCCCTTGGGCAAATAAAAATGAAAGAGACCCATGATTTTCTGACATATTTAATTTTCTAACATATTTTCCTCTGTTGTCCTTTGACTTGTTTGTTTGTTTTCTGAGCAAAACAAAAAATAAAATTAACTCATTTCACCTGACCATTTTACAACCTCCCTTCATCCTATCAAATAAAATACTGCTTTTGGTAGTGTGCCTTTAAGACTGACATATGTAAATAAGATATTATATATCTGATTGGTTGTATGTATATATACAGCTCCAAAAAATAAGAGAACATTGCAATTTATTTATATTTTTCACAATTCCATATCAGTGTCTGTTAAATTCCTACAATAGCACCTCATTCTGCTTTATTTAATGGGGAAAAGTATAAAAAAACACTGCTGTAATCAACACTCTCCTCTTGCAACATGACCAGTTGGATGGTAATACACATAGAGATGCTGATTTAAAAATACATTGCAGTGGTTTCTTATTTTTTCCAGAGCTGAAGATATCTTTGTAGACTATAGATTTTAACCACATCTTTTCCATACACAGTGAGAAAATGTGATACTGAACTATACTGTTTAGGTACCAATACTGTCACTGTGGTATCTTGAATACCTTCAGTATGGAAACATTTGTAGTGTATTCTGGTGTAATATCCATGGAACCCATCAATGTTTTTGAATGTTCCACACATTATTTAACTCTGGTGTTGAGCCTGATTCTGTCAAATATGCATTGTAAGTATTCTGCTGGGGTACATCATTTGTAAGACTGCACTGGGTACAACAATGAACTATAAATGGACAGTGATTCACAGAGAAAGAAGACATAAGTGACGTCAAGGGATGACTGAAATTGACCACCATCCGGGATGGAACTCATAAAGCAGATGGAACATATTTGGTGCACTGGCAAGGTTTAGCATTAACCATCGCTGCAATACCTGGGGCAAAGGATTTGCTAAACTGGGACAGAAGTGGTGAAACCGACTTGTCAGTTGGGCAAGCTGAGTAGTTTGAGATTTTGGGTCACCATTGTGTATAGCATCACCATTGCGTGCAGCTGGTGGGGTAGTGGTTAGGGCGTTTGCCTTGCGATCAGGAAGTTGTGGGTTTGATTCCCAAGACTGCTAAGCACCACCGAGGTACCCCTGAGCAAGGTACCATGCCCTCCCCAGGTGCTGTTTTCCTGGCTGCCCGCTGCTCCACTCTGTGAATGGGTTAAATACAGAAAAGAATTTTGTGCTGTTTGCGTATGACAGAATGGTCACTTTCCCTTCTTTAGTCTTGCAGCTTCAATTTTAAACTAAAGAAAAAACCTTGCACTACAAAGTCCAAAAGCCCAGAAAACCTGTAGTTCAATAGTCAAGACCTAGTCATGCCAATGTGCAGCACTGGTACTAGAGGGGTTGATATGGGTACTGAGACAGCAACAGGCCATGATGCAGATGATGGCGATATACCCATGACTGGTATCTGATTTAAATGAACACCTTCTGCCTGCAGTGTTAAACTGTACACTACATAATTACAGCACGCCTCAAACCAGCACATATGGGTTTATTTAGCAATGGTGATTTTACTCAACACAAGTAAACATTATTCTCGCTGTCTCTATCTGTTGTGTGGTTGGGTTATCTGTGCTGAGTCTGTGTTTGGTAGACTCCTTCCCTCACACTATATTACTGCCAGGGAGACAAACAATGTAGTCTCTGTCTTTCCATTAAAATCTATTATTTAAGGATGTCTTGGGAAGTGCTTTAAAAATGGATGCAGAGTGGCGGACAGCACACCGCTGTCAGAGCAGGTGCAAGGTGAGCGGTGATAAGAAAGTTCAGTCAAAAGTGAATCTGAGCTGCATGCAGTAGTGCATGGCTGGTCAGTCCTGCCTCAGTAAATCATACGCAGTCTTATTTAGTGATGTCCTCAGAGGAGAAAGATTTCAGAACGTTCAAACTTAGCAGGACCATTTTATTATTACAAAAAATATGACTCTCTGTAAGAACAGCTAGATAACATAGCGTTTGTGTGGGTCGCACGCACCAGGTCACGTGAGGTCGCGAGGCACCGGAATTGACACACGCAGGTATTTAGGCGGGAATTAGGTACACGTCAGCACCAGACATTGAGTTCATGACAGCTCAATCCAGGTCCCAACTCCTCGACTCACGTGAGTACCCTGCTCTCCGGAGCTTCTCTCTTTACCTGTCTGTGTGCGTATGTGAACGCGGATTTCCTGGTGGAAATCTCAACTCCTCTCGGAGCGTTCACAGATCAACTGCGTGGTTTACCTACCCACACGTGTGTATCCGCGTTTGGGTTCTCCTCCACGCTACAAGGGACAACCTCCTCATCATCAGCTGTTCTTGTCTTGCCTCCGTGACAGAATGTCTGGTCCTGAGAATGTCCCAGTGGACTTCGCGCGTCTGTGGGAAGTACTGATGCAGCAGTCGCTAGAAATCGTAAATCTCCAGCGGGAGACGGTGGGTCTCCGAGTGGAGGTCACAGCCCTTTGAGCCGAGATCGCTGGTCTACGGGCGGAGAACGTGACTCTCCGTTCGGATCTCACCGCCCTGCAGGCGGATTTCGATGAACTGACTGCTGCGAAAGGGAAACCTACAGACCCGGTCCATTCCTCATCCGTTGACCCCAAGATCGCTCTTCCGGAGAAGTGGAGTGGTTCAGAAGGGAAATGTGATGTCTTCTTAACCAACTTGTCTCTGCTGTTTGAGTTTCAGCCCCAGCGCTACACCACAGATCGCAGCAGAACAGCCCTTCTGACCTCCCTTCTCACGGGACAGGCAGCCGAGTGGGCTACGGCAGCCCTGAGGGCCGACGGGGACGCCGCTCACTCCTACCCAGCCTTCACCACTCAACTCAGGGCCGCCTTCCAACACCCTGAGAGCGAGGTGGATTCTCGGCTTTACCACCTTCATCAGGGAGAGCGCAATGTGGCTAAGTACACAACAGACTTCCGGACCCTCTCAGTCCAAACAGAATGGAGTGACGCAGCTCTCCGCACCGCTTATTATGAGGGACTGTCGTCCCCGCTCCCCGCTACATTCGAGGGGATGGTTAATTTAGCGCTACGGGTGGATCAGCGCATGTCACAACTTAAATCAACTCATCACTCTTCTCGTCTCTCCGCAGGTCCTACAACCAGACCCCGAGAACCCATCAGAGAAACCATATCACTCCCGGCCCACACGGCGCCTCCTTTGCCTCCACCTGTCTCAGAGGCCCACTCTTCTGAAAGACGCACCTACTTGACGGCGGCGGAGAGGGCACGACGCTACCGCGAAGGCCTGTGCGCCTCCCCGATCACCACTGTGCTGTCTGCCCTCTCCGACCGGGCAGACCAGGTGAAGAGGGGGAGGAACTCACCTGGTCCGACCTCCTGCGCCACTCAACCCGTTTCCCGACTTACCCTTCAGGTCTCTATCTCCATGGGCCACCAACAGATCGGAACCACTGCATTTGTTGACTCAGGTTTAGCTGGCAATTTCATCGATCAGGCTTTTGCTGCCCAGTTGGGGATCGAGACGAAGGTGTTATCCGAGCCCATTAACATCACAGCCGTGGACGGTCGGCCTCTTAACCCAGTGTACAGAAGAAATACAGATCTCCATCGACAAACATAAAGAAAAAATATAATTTTTGGTGACTCAACTCTCCTCTCCTCCTCTCATTTAAGGTCACCCGTGGCTGGTCCTCCATGACCCTTTCATATCCTGGGCACGGAACCGCATTGTACACTGGGGGCCGACCTGTCAGGAGCTCTGCTTAAAGGCTGGGGCTGAGACGTGCTCAGGGGAGTCCGAGGCCCCCGACGTCGACCTAGAGGCTATTCCCGTCCCCTGGTGACCTGGTGGAGGTATTCAGTAAAAGCCTTGCCATTCAACTACCACCTCATCGGCCCTACGACCTGACCATCGACCTCCAGCCAGGCGCGGTACCGCCCCGCGGCCATCTCTACTCACTATCTGCGGGGGAGCAGAAGGCCATGGAGGAGTACGTGGTGGAGAGTCTCCGGACCGGCACTATCAGACCATCCTCCTCCCCCGCAGCCGCGGGGTTCTTCTTCATGAAAAAGAAAGACGAGAGCCTCTGACCTTGTGTCGACTACTAGGGGCTAAATCGCATCACCATAAAAACCATCATCCACTCCCTCTCACCAACACCGCCCTGGATGCCCTCTCTGGTGCCCACTTCTTAAAGAAGTTGGACCTACGGAGCGCTTACAATCTTGTCCGCATCAGAGAGGGCGATGAGTGGAAGACGGCCTTCATAACCC
>JBBPCY010047262.1:0-13175 GCA_037974405.1 Brachyalestes nurse
CTCACTCCAATCATTGCAAAGTGTTTTGAGAGAGTGGTGCTGGCCTACATCCAGAGCAACATCCCAGACACTCTGGATCCCCTGCTGTATGCCTACCGGCCCAACAGGTCCACGTCAGATGCCATCGCTGCTGCCCTTCACTATTCCCTCTCCCACCCGGAAAACAAAGATTCCTACATCAGGGTCCTCCTTGTTGATTACAGCTCCGCCTTCAACACTGTTATCCCCCACAAACTCACCCACAAACTGACCACACTTGGCCTGCACCCCACCCTCTATAACTGGCTTCTGGACTTTTTGACTGGCAGGCCTCAGTCTGTCAGGATCGGCAACGGGACCTCAGCCAACATCACCACAAACACTGGCATCCCACAGGGTTGTGTCCTCAACCCCGTCTTCTACACCCTGTTCACCCATGACTGTGTCGCCTCCAACAAAGACAACATCATCCTGAAGCTTGCGGATGACACTGCAGTGATCGGTCGCATCACTGGAGGGGACGAAGAGGCTTATGTCATGGTGTGAGGACAACAACCTCACCCTCAAAACCGATAAGACAAAGGAGATGATAGTGGACAAGAGGTAGAGGAGGAGGCCTCACCAGCCGCTGTTTATCCAGGAGCTTGAAGTGGAGAGGGTGAGTAGCTTTAGATACCTGGGCGTCCACATCAGTGAGCCAATGACAAACATGTGGCCAAATCTGCAAAGAAATGGTTCACCAGACACAGAATCAAGCTCATCCCATGGCCATCTCAGTCTCCAGACCTCAACCCCATTGAAAACCTGTGGAGTGAGCTGAAGTGCGGAGGTGAGGAACCAGGTTGCTGGATGATTTAGAGAGATTGTGCAAAGAGGAATGGTCGAAGATCCCTCTTTCTTTATTTTCCCATCTTGTGAAACATTATGTTAGAAGATTAGGTGCTTTTTCGTTGGCACCCATTAACATCATAATTGTGGCACATATGATTTGATGTAAAAGAATTATTTCTTAATGTGGAATTTTTTTCCCACTGAATAAATGCACTTGAATTAAGGGTTGGATTTTCATTGTGGTCCTATATTTAGAACAAAACTGAATTTATTAGAAGCTAAAGAACACATCTTATCCAGGGGTGCCAATAATTGCAGTGTATGTTTTTTTCGCGCCTAAAAGTGGAATGTGCTACACTGATTAAGTTGGTCACATGAAATACAGCAAACAAACTAAGCATTAACTTAATAACGTTACAGGCCTTGTAGTACATCACCAGGGCCTGAGCAATAACAGTACATTTCCACAACAGGCAAAGCTTTTTACTATACTTCAATTTCAGAAGAGAAGAAATACAATGAAACTGAGCTGCAGTAAACCCAGTAAACCGGCCAAATTGTAAGTAATTCTCTTTGTAAGAAAACATGCTTGTTTTATCAGTATTTTTAAGTGTATATCTAATGAGCTCAGAAAAGCATAAGTATTGCCATATTGCACCCCTGCAACTGCTTCCTGGTGTAATAACTTACACAAAGCAGCACTGTTCTAACTGCTTGATTTCAGCAGAAGTCACATTTGAAGGCTCTTAGGTTTGTTTTGTTTTTGCAAGTTTGTTATATATTTATCTTTTATATTGTATACTTTCAGTAGTCTTTTACTGAACGTAATGCAAATGCACAATAGTGCTGTACACTCTCTACATGGTATACATATGAAAAACAAATTTCTCTTGAATGATCGGTTGTCATTTTAAAAATTTGTTTCATTAGCCGCCTTTGTTGCATTGTAAAATATTGCCTGTAGCTGAGGTTCTCAGAGGTTCTATTGTATGTCGTACACTGAATTTTGTGTAGGATTAAAACATTTTATCAAAGTGGGAAAAAAAGTAAAACTATTCTAATTGTGTGTGTGTGTGTGTGTGTGTGTGTGTGCGTGCGTGCAGGTGGATTCCCTGCTGTTCAGTGAGTTTAAGGCATGGAAGGAGGAGCCCACTTTGGAGAGAAGCTGCTCTTTCCTGGACCGGATTTACAGAGAGGATATTTATCCATGCCTCACGTTCTGCAAGAGCGAAGTGGGTAGCACTTTATTTTACAGTGGCTCAAGTCCTCAAGTGACTTAAAATTTAATAGGTGAATATGTGTTACTTACAAAAAATGCTTTTTGTTTAAAGCAATTTCTCTCAACACTGTTTTCTGACAGCAAATAGGTATTTTGTAGTTAGAACAGGTTCGGTTCCAGATTTTTTCCAGCATTTTCATGGATTTGTGAAATGCCTTCATCATCATGCCTGATTTAATTTAATGAAGAACTGATTAAACCAAATCAGTTTTTGTTGGGATGTTAGTACAGGCAATTACTGTTACATAATGGTAAGTAAACTGTAATATGATGGGGACTGTAAAATAACATGTAACTTTTTATGTAGTGATTACACCATAACTACCTGTTTCTTGTGTCTGTGCTACACAGGGTATAGCCAAATGTATTATGAATCTTACATAGGTTAAACCACAGCAAAATGTTACATGTAAATAGTATCTCTGTTATGATGATGAATGACTTAGAAAATCAATTAACTATATATTTTTACCTTGGTCTGCTTAATCCTTGCATTTCACTTCAAAACGTATTTGGGCATTCCGTTAAGTAAAAATACACATTACACTATTAGAGACTGCCCCCATGTGGATGATGCAGTGCTACATGTGTAGTGCTTATACTTAACTTTTCAGTTACAAATGTCATGTCTGGGGTATGTGGTTACTAGTGTTTTAATAAAACTGTTTGGAAAATCTGTTTACCAACATGTTAGATATTTAAAAAAAAATCCTCAGAACAGCCAACTATATGCTCAGTATATTACTACTGAAACAACATGTTGGGACTAATCTGTTCAATAGAAATTAACATTTGTGGTGAAGATCAAACCAGGGTTCCCACAGGTCCTTGAAATCCAGTTTGTGAATCTGAACAAATAAGTTCAAGGCCCTGGAAGGTTTTTGAAAACAGGCATAAAAAGACACTGTCCTTAAAAGTCCTTGAATATTTTTTGGGAATTGAAATTTCATGGATGACGACCGCTGACAACGTGTTATTTTGCCACCACAAGTTTGTTTAAAATTATGCCTATGCCGACTTTTAATTAGTAAAAGTTTGTTTGTTCTTTTTTTCAGCACTACTACTTCTTTCCTGTATGTAGTCAACGTAATGTGTGCATAGCCGCTTGCAGAGCAAGCACACTATTGTTCTTCTTAAGTTTTATCTTTATTTTTATTCTGTTCACCCTACTCCTCCCAGGGCTTTTGAGATAGAGACACCGTTCCAACTCTGACACATCAGGACCGATCGGGAAAAGCGTGCTTGATCACAGATTTTTGCTCTGCCTTGTTCGTTCGTTATTCCCGTTTTTCCGGCGAAAAATTTCCTATAGGGAATGAATAGGGATCAACTTTCAGATAGTCCTGCTCGGACACACTTTGTCCAAAACCCCTCAAACTTCATGTGATCGATCAGACCAGCTTCCCCAACACAAAAGTACAGTCGATCTTTTCCTTGTCTTTCACTCATCCCTTTTCCCCCCACTCACTTGCATAAATTTTTACCCCATTGAAATGAGTGCAGTTTCTGAAGAAGAAACTTTCAGGCTTCATACAGTGACCAAGCCTTATGAAACCTCATATGAGACCTCAGGCCACGCCCCCAAAGACACATCTGTTTATTTTTCTTTCTATTTATTTATTAATTTTTTATTCTTTGACATAGACTTTGCAAACATTACAGAGACATAGGCATAAACATTACAAAGACATAGATCTTGTGTGGGATACGTGTGATATACAGTAGACATATGGACATGAAAGACACAACCGGGTGGGGGTTGGGTGGAGGGTTGTATGTGTGTCATGTGTGTAAGATGGATTTGTATATGTTCAATTGTATTAAATTTTCTGAGGTACTGTATTGAGGTTATGGCAGTGAGTAGATATGGAGTTCTGAGTAGTATGGTTTAGGTGGGGGCTCACTGGGAAGGGAGAGCTGAGCTTACGGTTGAAGACTGAGTTGGAGATGTCGATCAGTTTCTCTGGCTGCTCTGTCCCTGACCCCGGCCCTTGATGACATTAAACCCAGGGGGGCCCATGACATCAGAGAGTAGGATGAGGGGGCATCAGAGGGCGTGTGAACCTGAACCCATAACGCCTCCCACACACCACCCCCCCGACGATAACCGACCCAGGCAGCCAGGTCTAAAAGTACTGTATGGCCAAATGTATTGGGACACACCTGTTTAAACTATATGGACAAAAGTATTGGGACACACCTGTTTAAACTGAACAGTATGGCCAGAAGTATTGAGACAGAGCTGTTTCTGGGTGGTTGCTAAGGCATGAAAGGCAGCTGCTATTTTCTCTGCGGAAATGCGGTTTAGTTTCAACTAAAATTCCATAAAACAGTAATGTATATCCTTAATGTATGTAGCGTGGACATATCCATGCATTGTGGATATGAATGCCATTCACAGTCTTATTGCATTTGCATCTAAAATAGTTTATTGATAACATATTCAGCGGTAGCAGTAGGTAAATGCCTCTGCATGTGATCTTAGAATTTGAGGATACTGGTCCTGGAAAGTCCTTGAAAGGTCCTTGAATTTGAAGTTAACCCAAGGTGTGGGAACTCTGTCTGTGAAAAATGGTAGTATGTAATCAGAACAATCTCATCAGCCTTAATAAGAACCAGAAATGTGGTAAACTCACTTGCATGGTTTATCCAAAGAATTAACGTTATTACTTTTCAATCATAACATGACAGTGGGAGCTTAGTGGGTTTTTTGATTTGGTGTTATCTTTTTACCTTTTTGGCCAGGAGGATTTTTGTTCAGTTTATAAAGCTGCCTGCCCATTTCAGTTTGAGCTTCAACCCTGTCTTATTGTTCTTAAAATCAAATATTTTCCTTAGTAAAAGCATAATGCGCAAGTCTGATTGCTGTCTGTAGTGGTTGTTATAATAATTATTTGAATTATAATTATTATATATGTACATTCTCTCAAGGGGTTCAGGCGAAGGGTTTTTGACAGACTTTAGAACACAGGCACTATAAGTAATTAGTTGTGCTACATACATTGGGGAAAATAAGTATTTGACACATTAACATTTTTATCAGTAAGGGGATTTCTAAGTGGGCTATTGACACAAAATTTCCACTAGATGTTGCCATCAAGCCAAATATTGAATTCATACAAAGAAATTTGAACATTTAAGTATACAAGTTGAGTCATAATTGTCACAGGACATGTCGTAGCGAGATGGAATAAAGACAAGAACGTACCTGGCTTGTTGATGTTCACCCTTGTAGCGTGATGGAAGAGCCCAAGCGCGGACAGAAGCGAGAGGGCTGGTTTCGTCATGCCATTTGATCTATGAACGCTCTTAACCAGAGTGAGATTCCCACCGGAACCTTCGTTCACACTCATGCACAGAGATAGAGAGGTACTCACGTGAGATGATCTGGTAGACAGGGCGAGGAGTGAACTCAATGTCTGAGCACTGGAGGAATTCCCATTTCCTGTTTTTATAGTCTGTGACGCGCTTGTTTCCCGTGACCTTGGTGTGTCACCTGACCCGTGCATGTGACAGTACCCCCCCTCCAGGAGGATCCGGCTGAGAGGATACCCGACGACGGTAGTCCCGAATGAGAGCAGGGTCCAGGATGAACCGTCCGGGAACCCAAGAGCGTTCCTCCGGACCATAGCCTTCCCACTCCGCGAGGGGAGAGCTTCTGTTATTCAGTATGGAGGTGTAGATGTTTAGTGGATAGCCAGACCCTGTACCTACATGGTACAATCATCCTGGTGGCTGCCGACGGCTGTGCTGATGGGTGTACCTCTGGTTAGCCCTCTGGATTGGTCCGCACCTGCGGACCAACTGTTGGGCCGATGGTACATCAATCTCCGGCTCTTGATGTTCAAATATCGGAGGTTGGAAACCGTGGCATACCTCAAATGGGCTCAATCCAGTGGCAGAGGAGGTGAGTAGATTATGAGATAATTCCACTCATAAGAGGTAGCGGGCCCAGGAGCGCTGACAGTCTGCGACGAAACATCTCAGGAAGCGCTCCAGTTGTTGGTCCGCTCCTACTGACCGTTAGTCTGAGGATGGTAACCAGAGGAAAGGCTGCATGTGGCCTCGATCAGACGGCAGAAGGCTTTCCAGAACTTGGCTGTGAACTGGGGCCCTCTGTCCGAGACGATGTCCTTGGGCAACCCATGCAGACGGACTACGTGCTCTAATACAAGCTCTGCGGTTTCCTTGGCCGAGGGAAGCCCCGGCAGAGCCACCAGGTGCACGGCCTTGGAGAAACAATCCACGATGGTGAGGATGGTGTTTTTGCCATCCGAATCCGGAAGACCAGTGACGAAGTCCAGTGCGATGTGCGAACAGGGTCGCCGGGGAACGGGGAGAGGTTGATGTTCCCCTTGCTAGGGTTGTTAGTGGTCTTAGCCCTGGCGCACACCGCACACGCCTGAATGAAATCCTTAACCTCCGCTATCATTCTTGGCCACCTCCGATGGACTCCCAGATGGCCAGCTAACGCGGAGGAATGTGCCCATTGGAGGACTTCAGTGCGGAGAGGAGTGGGCACAAAGAGGCATCCAGGCGGGGTTTCAGCCAGTGGGGGCTCCAAGGCTTGCCCCTGGCGGACTCTGTCTTCCAACTCCCACCGGAGGGGCGAAACAACTGTTCCAGGTGGAATCACAGGCGCGGGGTCCGTCCGGGGCGCGTCCTTCTCGTAAGCACGTGACAGGGCATCGGCCTTGGCATTCTTCGACCCCCGGATGGTAAGAGATGGTGAAGTGGAATTGTTCGAAAAACAATGCCCACCGCGCCTTGCAAGGGTTTAGTTCTTTCGCCTGCTGGATGCCAATCAGGTTTTGGTGATCAGTCCAGACGACAAATAGGTCGCTGCTGCCCTGGAGCCAGTGACGCCATTCTTCCAGAGCCCACTTGATGGCCAACAGTTCACGGTCCCCTACCCCGTAACGCTGTTGAGTGGGATTGAATTTTCTGGAGAAGAAACTACAAGGATGTAGTTTCTGGTCTGGAGCACGTTGGGAGAGAACGGCTCCTACGCCCACATCGGAGGCATCCACCTCCACAACGAATGGCTTGGTAATGTCCAGGTGGATGAGAATGGGTGCTGAGGTGAATAGTGAACAGAGGTGGTGAAAGGCGTTGATGGCTTCCTGAGTGAGACGAAACAGTGATTTGGTGGGTCGAGTCAGAGTGGTGAGAGGTGCTGCGACTGCGCTGAAGCTCCGGATAAAGCAGCGGTAGAAATGAGCAAACCCCAGAAAGTGCTGGAGCTGTTTAAGTGAAGCAGGTAGAGGCCAACTTCGCACAGCTTCCAGCTTCTGGGGATCCATGGCCACACCCTGAGGAGTAATGACAAAACCCAGGAACGTGGTGTCCTCCATGGCCTGTTGTTCCTGAGAGGAGAGGGAATATAAATGGCCTTTAGGAGGTGTAGTGCCTGGCAATAATTTTATCTCCAAGTCGTAGGGTCTGTGAGGTGGTAATTTCACAGCCTTGTCTTTGCTGAAGACCGCACACAGGTCCCGGTATGGAGAAAGGATGGCGTTGGCATCGATGTCGGGGTCTGGGGGCTCCTCCGAGCACGTCCCAGCCACCGCCGTAAGACAAAGGTCCTGACAGGCCAGACCCCATGGGAGAATCCATTGCTGGCTCCAGGAGATGAGCGGGTCGTGTTGGAGGAGCCATGGATAGCCCAGGATGACAGGTGGTGATGAGAGGCGAGTGATGAAGAATGAGATTTTTTCTTGATGATTTCCAACAGTGAAAGTGAGGGGTTCGGTGCGTTTAGTGATAGGGCTGTCTTGGAGGGGTCAGCCATCTACGGCTGTGGTTTGAAGCGGCTGGGATAACGTTTCGATTTCCACACCCAACTTAACAGCAAAAGAAAGGTCAATAAAATTGCCTGCTGCCCCCGAATCAACGAAAGCAGAGACACTAACCTGTTTGTGGCTGTGTTGGATGTGGGCCTGAACCAGTGAAAGCGATGGTATTGTTCCCAGGTGAAGACCTCCCCTTCCTCACCGGGTCTGACCGTTTCCCGGACGGAGCGGACAGATGGCATGGTGGTGATCTGGAGATGCGCAGTACGCACAGAGCCCCTCGCGATAGTGGCGAGTCCGCTCCGCCTGGCTCAGGGAAGCGTGCCCTAATTGCATGGGTTCCTCGGCTCCTGAGTGGGCATCCGACAGAGGTGGACGTTCCGGGGTGGTAGCCATGATCTTGTAGGGTGCAGTGGTTGGTGTTGGCGGCAGGGTACGAGAGACTGGCTTCGGACGAGAGCTCATGCGCTGATCTATGCGCATGCACAGTTGTATTAATCCCTCCAGGGTCTCCGGGAGCTCCCGTCCGATCAATTGATCTTTAAGGCGGGTAGCCAGTCCCTCGTAGAACGCCATCCGGAGAGTGGAGTTCCCGGAGTCTGCACGGCGAGGGTGCGGAACTCTGCGGTGTATTTGCTCACCGGACGGTCTCCCTGCCGCAGGTGGTACAGCTTGGAGGAAACCTCCACCTCACTGTCGGGATGTTGGAAAGCAGCCCTGAGGAGTTGTGTGAAGTTATCATAATGATGACAGTCAGAGGTGTTAGCCTTGAGGACTGCTGCAGCCCACTCAGCTGCCTGCCCGGTGAGGTGGGAGACGAGAAGTGCGATCCGGCTTCTCTCTGTGGAATAGCGCTCCGGCTGGAATTCAAACACTAAAGACAGATTAGTTAGAAAAACATCGCACTTCCCGTCTACACCGTTCCATTTCTCCGGTAGTGATATTTTGGGGACAATCCGTGAGGAAGTGGGTTGAGGAGTGGATGAAGATGGTAGGGCTGGCTGAGGCGGAGGTGTCACGACAGGAGTAGCGGAGGGAGCCTGTTGCAAGAACCTGGTGGCGTACTCGGCCACCTCCTGCTTCAGGGACTCGATCTTCTTACCCTGACGATCTACCACTGCCAACAGCGTCGCCCAGTCCGCTGGACTCACAACAACGGGCTCAGACATTCTGTCACGGGACATGTCGTAGCGAGATGGAATAAAGACAAGAACGTACCTGGCTTGTTGATGTTCGCCCTTGTAGCGTGATGGGAGAGCCCAAGCGCGGACAGAAGCAAGAGGGCTGGTTTACTCACGCCGTTTGATCTATGAACACTCAACCAGAGTGAGAGTCCCACCGGAACCTTCGTTCACACTCATGCACAGAGATAGAGAGGTACTCACGTGAGATGATCTGGCAGACAGGGCGAGGAGTGAACTCAATGTCTGAGCACTGGAGGAATTCCGATTTCCTGTTTTTATAGTCTGTGACGCGCTTGTTTCCCGTGACCTTGGCGCGTCACCTGACCCGTGCATGTGACAATAATAAATAAAGTGAAATGACACAGGGAATAAGTATTGAACACACTTTATTTAATACTTTTTAGAAAAGGCGTTGTTGGCGATTACAGCTTCTAGACGCCTCTTGTCTGAAGAGACCAGTCATCTGCATTGCTCAGGAGTGATTCTGGCCCATTCTTCCACACAAATGGTCTTTAAATCTTGAAGGTTCCTTGGGCCTCTTTTTTGAACTTTGATCTTCAATTCTCTCCATAGATTTTCTAATTAATGGTCCTGTCTAGAAAAGGGGGCCCTGCAGAGAAAGTTTGGGAACCACTGAATAATATGAAATCTCCCAGTACCCCTTGCTGAAAAGCAGCCCCAAACCATGATGCTTCCACCCCTAAACTTAACTGTTGGTATGGTGTTATTGGGGTGGTGGGCAGTGCCATTTCCTCTCCAAACATGGTGTGTAGCATGACTGCCAAAAAGTTAAATTTTGCTTTCATCTGATCATACTATAGTCTCCCAATAATCCACAGGCTTCTCCAAATGCTGTTTCGCAAACGTTAACCGAGGACAACTCTCCTGATTATTTATTGGACACCTCAGACAAGGATCTTACTGAACTGATGCTCTTTCCATTTCCGGAAAATGGCCGCCACCGTGCTCACAGGAACATTCAGCATTCTTGAAATGTGCCTATAACCATTCCCATCAGAATGCTTTTCAACAATAAGATTATGATCTTGGGAGAGTTATTTGCTTTTACCCATCAGGAAGTCTTTCCTGTGTGCCTCCTGCATAATGAGAAGCCTTTATAGGCCATCAATTAGGACTAAAGCAGCTGATATCAATTAGTTTCTCTCTCAGTACAGACAGATTTCAGGTGATCTCCTGGCTTTCTATGCCTGTGTCATCTCACTTTATTTATTATGACTCAACTTGTATACTTAAATGTTTTAATTTCTTTGTATGAATTTGATATTTGGCTTGATGGCAACATCTGGTGGAAATTTTGTGTCAATAGCCCACTTAGAAATCCCCTTACTGATAAAAATATGTTTCTAATATAATTGAGAGTTTGTATATGAGGGTTTACATCACATCACCAGTGAACAGTCATATTACACTGCCTTTGACCAATCACAACACACAGGCACTAATCAATTACATCCTACAGTCACTGAGCAATCATGTGACAAGCCGCTGCAATTGCAAGGTCTGGTCGGCATGGGTGCCGGATAGCAAGGGGGGGACATATTCCCCCCACTTTTCAAAATCATCACTTTTCAAAAAAACTGCTAAGACCTTGCAAGCATACACCAACAGCCCAATTATTTTTTTGCCAATTTGTAAATTTAGAACAGAAGCTTTATAATGGAAATGTTCTCTAAACCTTTACATATGCCATATACTATCTATATATTCAGGGCCGTTCTTAGCAGTTTGGGGCACTACACGGGTCCAAGGTGGGAGAGTTGTAGTGTACTTCTAGCATGAGCCCAGGAGGTGGCGCATGAAGACGTTCATCAGAGCACTTCTGAAAAATATAAAATACATAACCGTGTGTTTATAATAAAACAAAAGCGTCGGAGCACTGTAGTGTCCCTTTGTGCTCGGTGTCTTCACGGTACAACTCCTGTGTAAGTTTTCATTCCTTTCCTGTCGAAGAAGAGATTAGGAAAAATAGATAGTGAACATCAGAAGGGACAACTTCCAAACAACAAAACACACAAAGGTGTGCAGTGTCCATTTCAGACCTAATGACTTTGTGGAAGGAACAAGTAGGAGGCGTCTGAAAAAAGGTGCTGTCCCTACCATATCTGAGTGGAACCATGAATGCCAAATGCAGCCGCTGAGGTTAAGTGTTTGGGAACGACGAGAGCGACCATCGCTGCTGGAATTGGATTTGGAAGAAAACAAAATGGAAATTGATCATCTAAGTACAATTGGACATGATTATTGTTCAGTTCCGGAGCCTGCAGCTGTGGACATAACATTGTGTGAAAATGTGAAGTTGAAGAGAGAGATAGAAGATCTGCAGAAACAGCTGGAGCAGGTGAAGATGGATCATCGCTTTGGCCTCGAAAGATTCATGGGGTCTGATGAGGACTTTCGCTTTTACACAAGGTAAAACGTTTTGTCTGTAACTATTTTTATACATAGTTTTTACCAAACATCATTGAACATGTTCTGTATGTCATCATAAATAATCATGTGCTTTGTCTAAGTCCACCTTGATCAGTGAAATTGTTTACCCGCTTTTTTTTTACCACTACACCCTGTGAACCTAACACAACAGTATGTCTATTACAGTAGCTCAAACAGCAAGCATTTGAATAATTTACTGAATATAGCTAATACTCATGATGTAGGCCTACTGTGACTGAGTTATTGTATTTGTTTGAATTCAGTCTTACATTTGCACCTGAAAAGGCCTATGTGATTCAATTATAACTTTCATAATATTAGAATCAGTTTAATACTGTAGTAATCACCTAATTGATCTGTGTGTTATACATTAAATGTTTTAAAAGAAACAACTTCTTTCTTTGCAGATTTGCAACCTATAAACACCTGATGGCCTTCTGGGAACAGATTGAACCTGCAACACACAAGATGATTCGCATCACCAGCCACAAAGTCACCAGGGAGACTGGGATATCTGTGAAGACTTGGGCTCTTCCTGCTAATGATGAATTCTTCCTCTTCATGATGCATCTTGCTTTGGGCCTCAAGCAGAAAGACCTGGCTCATTGCTTCTATGTCCATCAGACTACAGTGAGCCGCATCATAACAACCTGGGCCAACTTCCTCTATTTTCTTTTAGGCTCCTTGCGAATTTGGTTGCCGAAAGAGACTGTACGAGACTACCTGCCAGAGGAATTTGAGAATTATCGAGACACCCAGGTTATCCTGGACTGCACTGAGCTCCGCTGTCAAACGCCTTCCTCTCTGCTATTACAGAGTGAGGTATTTTCCAGTTATAAATCTCACTGCACCTTCAAGGCTCCTCATGGCACCTCATGGCGCAGTAACTTTTGTCCCTGGACTGTATGCGGGGTCAATCAGTGACCGGGAACTGTTCAGACAATCAGGTATCATCGACATCCTTACCCCTAACATGGCCATAATGGTGGACAAGGGCTTCTTAATTGAAAGCCTGGTACCATGCAAAATCTACTGGTCTGCTTTTGTGACCAAGGGTGCACAAATGTCTGCTGGAGAGGTGAGACACACACTGTGGCCAGGCTCAGAGTGCATGTTAAACGCCTGATCCGGCAGGTGAAGGAACATAAGCTGCTTGATACAGTCATCCCCTTGTCCATTTCTGGTAGCATTAATCAATTGTTTACAGTGTCATGTCTTCTTGTTAACTATCAGAGTGGACCACTTGTAAAGGCATGGGCCGAGTGATTCAACACAGTGTTGTAAATACAGTCTGCAACAGTATGTTGTAAATATTCTGTTGCAGTGTTAATATAGTGTTGTAAATATCTGTAAATTGTCTGATATTCTTACGATTATGCCCTGTAAATGTGGCTTGTTGCCACATTTTGTCTTACCACATACAGTTCATACCAACATTCTTTCATTACTGATATCTGATGATTGATAGGCTTCTTGACCAGTTGGTTCATTAAAAAAAGTTTACAATCCAGCCTTTGTCTCCTTCCTTTGTTACAGCAGCCATACTTAAACCTGCAATTGCAACAAAATCCAGAGTGTAGGACAGGGATTACCAACTCCGGTCCTGGAGGGCCATGGTCCAGCACGTTTTGGTGATTTCCCTGCTCAGAAACACCTGGT
>JBBPCY010047291.1:0-13174 GCA_037974405.1 Brachyalestes nurse
CCTACATCTTCAATGAATATGGTCAGTCTTCAAAAACAAAACATTCTGCAGTGCTACTTTTTAACTACATTTTTAAAGTCATTATGATATAATCCATTATGTCCTGCCACTGCATCGATGCATCATCGTCCACGTCTGCATCACGATGCATCGATTATGTGATTAATTTCAACACCCCTAATAAATAGATGGTGTAACAATAATGTAGTTTAACAGTACAGTGTGCACGGGATGTAAACCTTCCAGATTAATTAGTGTTGCACCATAAATGTGATTGTTATTGCACAGGAGGCAGTTACACACTGAACAAAGTGCAGAAACACTACAATTAGTAGACAGTCCTGCAATGTGACAGCAGTGTGAACAGGAATGTAAATCCTAGACAGTAGTGTGAATGGGATGTAAACATTCCAGAATGAATAATAATACTGCACCATACGCATATTTTTGCACAGGAGGCAGTTAGGAGCATTGAACAAAGGGATGTCAGTAACAATACAATAAATAAACAATGCAGCAGTGCAACGGGAAAGGATGTAAACCTCCCAGAATACATAATATTGCACCATACGTCTATTATTGCACCATAAGTCTAATATTACACAGGAGTAAAGTGAGAAAGGGATGTAAACCTTTCAGAATGAAGAATATTGCACCATGTATATTATTCCACAGGAGACAGCAGCATAGAACCACACTAAGTGTAAAATGTTTTTAGTGGAAAAAGGAGATTTTTAGGGGGAAATGTCATGCAGGACAGTTTTTGGTGAATCTGGAGCATTATCGGTGGACTGAAGGCTGGGTTTGGGTGAATGCCGCTGAGAATAAAGTTTTCCACAGTGTGAGCCTATGTGGGGTTGTGTTCCTCCGTTTGTGCCCTTTTTAATGCGTTTATTCATGACAAACATCGTGACATGCCAACAGAGGATGGGGCTCGGCTATTGTTTGGGTTCCCAGCATGCCTCTTGTTGCCTAGGAACCGGCAAGAATGACCTGGTTCCCCCGCTGCCCTGCCTTTTTCAATCTCACCCACTTTTGTAAATAGTGCCACATTCTTCAACTTAGTTTGGGATCAACTAACACGTTCAGCGTTTAGAAACCAGCGAGCGGATCCACCGTTACAGAGACACAGAAACAGGTCTGCTATATCAGACAGGTCTGTCTCTTTTATTTCCTTTACACACAGCAGTGTGATAAAGGTCTCCAGCAGCCTGGAAAACTGTTTTAAACGATTTCTCTGGGCACTACATGTGTTTTTTTGCCAGAAAAAACAACATTAGAATAAAGATGAAGAACACTATGTTTAGATAAACCATAAGGTAACTATGCGTCAGCCGTATTTTCTGTGTGACCAGGCTTTCAGAATCAGAACCAAGAATAGTCTAAAAAATAAAGTCTAAATAAATCCATAAATGTTCTGTAGAAAAACTCCAGTTTAATATACTCTGTGCTAGATATACAAATGCTGGGGTGTAAGTACTATAGATAAGTAACTTACAGTTAACGGAATTACTAATAACACAAATGGAGTCAGTTGTTGCTGCAATAGTGATCAGTAGTAGGTCAGTATATAAATATTACTACTGCACATCATAGCTTTGAATCCAATAAAAAAAAAAATGCACAACAAAGTAGCAGCAGGTTATTGCACAGATTATTGTGTGACAAGGGGAGGAGTTACAAAGTGTGATGGGTGGGTGTGTGACAGGGGGAGGAGTTATAGAGTCTGATGGGTGGGTGTGTAACAGGGGGAGGAGTTATAGAGTCTGATGGGTGGGTGTGTGACGTGGGAGGAGTTATAGAGACTGATGGGTGAGTGTGTGACAGAGGGTGGAGTTGTACAGTCTGATGACAGTAGGGAGGAAAGATGTTGTGTGGAGCACTTTATGCTGGTAAGTCTGTGACTAAAAGTGCCTCTGTGACCACAACACTGTGGAGTGGGTAATCACCTTTGTTTTTCCTGCTGTTGCCAGATGACTCTGTCTAACTATTTCTGGCTGTTGTTGTGTTTGCTGTCAGGAGCAGGTGCAAAAATCATTTTGGACTCATTGTTATTGGTGTGTTAGTCGAGCAACAGTTATTCCTGCCAGAAAAAAACCCAGAAACATTAGTTTTGTTTCAGTAACCTTTCATGAAAACTGACATTAAGGCCCTTTCCAACAAGTGTCAGATGGCATAATGGCTGCTTTGGTCAATTTTTATTTCATTTCACCTCAGAAAATGGTGCTTGTTTAAATTAGCCTTTAATATGTTGATAAAGGTTTATTCAGTTGCCATGAAAGGTTTAGGTTTAGGTAGGATTTATACTAGCCATCAGTGAAGTGTGTTTTGGGGGAGATTTAAAGCCTGGAAAATGAAGTTTATTTTTCAGTGTTTTTTGGCTTTTACACACCTCAGTGGAAAAACGCTGGGCTGTTGTCATGACCACTGAGGTGAAGATGCTGACGACTCTCTCCAGGTCCTGCAACACCTTCACTCAAACAACTGCCTGAGGATGAGGCCAAGTCAGCTGCAGAGTGGAAAGAGTCGCCTATAAGGACATTCGTTTCTGCTCCTGTCCTTCTCCACAAAATTGTGGAGGAGTAGAGCTGAGCAGAAGATAAAGTTGTGGATGCAGCCAGAGGAATAATGGAGTGACTGGGTAGTGAGTGGGAGAAACTGGCAGCCGAATTGTTTCAGCATTGTGTAATTTGATTTTGATTATTGATTAACTATCACAGTGTTGGTTGCCCCTAATTTTCTTGGCAGATTCTTACTGCCAAACAGGGCTGCATTAGTTTCATCGTTCATATTATGGCAGTGTTTTTATTTTAGTTTTATTTAACATAGAGTGTAGATTTGAAGATATGATTCCTACAGTTAGTTTGCTATTGGGTTATTTGTTTCTCTTCTTCGTGTTCTTAGGGTGGTTCCCTTTTAGGTCTTCGTTCCTGTCTATGGTTCTTCATGCTCTTAGGGAGTTTCTTCTTCTGAGTCTTGGTTCTTCTCAGTGGATCTTCCTCATGCTCCTATGAAGGTTCCTTTTTGAGTCTTGGTTCCTCGTAGTGGTCCTTCTTTCTTCTCTTTAGTTGTGCTTTATTCTTGTCGCAAGGTCCTCTTTTGAGTGCTGCTTTCTCTTAGTTGTCTTGGTTCTTCTTAACAGTTCTTCCTCATGCTCTTAGCGAGGCTACCTTTTGAGTGTCGGTTCCCCTCCTAGGGGGGTTGCCTTTTGAGTCTTCATTCCTCTCAGAAGTTCTTCGTTCCTCTCAAAAGTTGTCTTTCTGATTCTTGTTCCTTTCAGTGGTTCTTCCTCATGGTTTTCCTTGCCCGTGTCACTCTTTGCTTGATTGATAAAAAGTTCTATACACGAAATGTTTGATTTGATTCAAAAGGATTTGATTTAAAGAATAAAATATTCATAAACAGAGAACATTTTAAAAACACCTGAAAAGTAGAGGGATTACTCCGTGTCATGCTCTTTGAGAATGCATGCAGTGATGTAAGAGAAAGACTCCCTGGGTATCAGACACTTATGTATTTTTAAAACCCCCATATGCCTCATATTCCCCGTTATAGGGAATATTTTGTTCAGTTTGCGGATCATGTAGGAGATGATCTGGATCATTGGGGAGAAGAGGTAACTTTTCAGATATTTGGATGCAGCCTTTGGCCTGTGGTCTGCAGGGGTCCATTGTTCTTGCTGGTTGTTGACTTGGTGGTCATGAGGCTCTGCTCCCTGAGCTGCTCTGCCCCCTGCTGGCCTGTTCTGGAATCATCCATCATCCACGGATACTTATCACAGCGCTGCTTAGAATCAGGCACTCTCAAGAGTGACAGCCTGAAAAATCACCTGCAGATAAACCATCTAAATAGGCAGCCGGGTTCAGGCGACTGGGAGATGATGCCGAGGTGTGTGTATGTGTGTGAGATGATGCTGGAGGGGCTGTGGGGCTCAGAGTCCATTTAGCAAAGACACCAAGGTTACAGTACCTGAACAGAGCAGCCACGATTTAGTGTAGCAGCTGAAACCATCTCTCTTTATGTGTATTTGTGTGTGTGTTTCTTTGTCTATAAGTATGAAATGTTTTCCTGTTTATACATTTATGGATATACAGTACTGTAAAAGTCTTCAACCTATCAAAAGGTTTAATGCTGATATCTGAACAATGAGTGTTTTTTCTTGTAAAACACTTCATAATTTAAAAATATTCTCCAGTTTTCGCAAGTCCGTTCCATCAGCAGCTTGATTTAAGGTAATGAAGGATTGATCAAAAAAACGAGCAATTGGATGTGAACTAGAAATACGGGGCCTTCCTCCAGGAGAGCACAGGACAAGGATCAGCTAATACACACACACGCACATACACACACAATGTACTGTTTATTTATTTGTATTTATTATAATGTTTTTTGAACAGATAGTCACCAATCATAGGTGGCAAGACTATTAATTTTACTTTTTATTGGTCGATTAATGACCTCATCTGGTGTCAACATTCCACACTAATAAATTACACTAATAAAAGTTTGTGCTTCAGAGAAAAAAACACATTTATGTTCTCTCCTCCTGTCTGTTCACTGCGGTTTTTTACTTCCACTGTACTTCGCACACTGTCCTCCACTGCTGCTTACTGCACCCAGGAGTGAATTTATTAGGAGTAGATTTATTATTTGACTAGTCAATGCAACACTTAGTTTGAACTATTTTGTGTGTGTGTGTGTGTGTGTGTGGGGTGTGTGTGTGTGTGTGTGTGTGTGTCTCTCTCTCTAGACACTGCAGATGGGTATCCAGCATTTCTCCGGTCTTTTCGTGCTGCTGTGTGTGGGTGTGGCTGGAGCGTTACTCACCCTGCTGGGGGAACACGCCTTCTACCGCTTCATCCTGCCTCACCTGCGCCACCAGCACAGGCTCAGGTACTGGCTCCACACCAGCCAGGTGAGAGACAACGCCTTGCTTCAGCTTTGTCTCCAAAATTAGCCAACCAGTCAAGATATGTTTGGTGTTCTTTAGCTTAAGCACTGGAGGCTAATGTAGCTAACAAATAATCAGAACCAGAATCAGAATCTCTTTATTGCCTTTGTAGCAAATTTAAAGGTGCAAAAATGTTCAAGTAAAAAAAGTACAGATGTGCAATGTGAAAGACTTATAATGCAGAATATTTCTGGAATATGGCAAGGATGTTCAAGTAAAAAAAGTACAGGCTTATAAATAATAGTCCTATTATAAATAAATATAATAGGACTATTATAAATATTCTACGACTCTACGAAAGGAGCATGTAAACATATGGACATGTAAATGTATGTAAAAATATGACTGTTTGTAATGATAAACTGCACTACATGAACTTAGCAGCATTTAGCATGGTAATGGCTGAAGGGTGGAAACTGTTCCTGAATCTGTTTGTCTTTGTCTTTATGGACCTAAAACGTCTGGAACTACAGTGGAATTGGATTAGAGGGGGGTTGTTGTAACCTAGCTGCCAGTCAGGTGGGTCAGTGTTATCAGGCATTGCTAGCTACTGATTCAGTGTGTCATATTTGGACGACCAGCCTGTAGTCTTTCATTTATTTGTATGCATGGTCACTAAAGATCTGCCTCTAACTTTAACACTGGCCAGTGGTCAGTACATAAAAAATTCTCATAACACACACTTCAGGTTAACCTTTAGATCATGATCCATGTCAGAAGCACAACTAATGGTAAATTGTCATCATAGGGCCAAACAACTAAAAAATGGAAGTTCCCTTGGTTTGTGTTGATGCTCGAGGCGTCAGACGTCACGCAGAACCAAAGATATTGTAATTTTAAAAACCATGAAATAAAAAGAATATCCACTACTGGGGTTTTAAAAACAGCATCATACACAAATGAACAAAAGCGAACAAATGTATTTTAGGTTTTAGACACAAACAGAAAAAACCACAAGATCTTTGAACGCGGGAGAACTTTCAGGAGGGAGGGGGTCCAGAGAGCAGTGGCACCCCAAGAGAAAGAGCAGCAAACAGCGAGCGTGTAGGAGAACAAACACCAGTTCTAGGCTGTTTTACACTGGTTATATTTACTGAAATCAGATTTTACTAATACACTGAGTTCTACGGGTTAATCTTTGCTCAGCTCAGCACGTGACGCAATAATCAGCCGCCAAGGGTGTAAAACGCGAGGCATAAAAACTGTGAGCGAAACGTGTCTCTCCCTCTGAAAGCAATTAGAAACAGTGCTGGCTTTAATGCGCTGCCAGCGCCGCTGAGTATCACAACACATGACAGAGAACGTTAGTGGTTGCGTGTCGCCTGTCTGGGATAATAACATCCAGAGTTTTACAAAAGCATTCAACCCTCTTAAGAGCCATCAGATTAGTCTGGATCCCAAATGTTTTATTCTGTGCCGTCAAATGATTTTAAAAGAGTCACCCTCAGCATCAATCCATGTAAAGTGATAAAGTAAGAATGTAAAAATATATTCTGTAAGAAAAATGACTGAATGAAATATTCTGTGGAATTTATGTGGAAGCTCCAGATAACTCAGGATGAAGGATGTTGCCCTAACGGGGACACGGTGGACTTACGACTGAATCGTTAAAAAAGTTAATCTAAAAGACCCCATAGGGTCTTTCTGCAGGTCTCCTAGTGGACATTCCACTGGTGGAATGGAAATTGATATTTTTAATCTATTACCACCATTTCCACCATAGCAAGACATCAGGAAAATATCCATTCTGTCTTTATTCAGACTCCAGAGACGAGTTTTTACTTTCTCTGTCAGAGAATAGGAGCCCAACTGGGGTGAATTATCTAAATAATAAGATATCTTGCCAACTTCAAGGTCGATTCTCAGTGCTGTAATGATGATAAAGACAGTAACATAATAATACGGCTGCGGTATGATATTCAGGCTCCTATTAAGTAACCTTCACTCTATGTCTTCCCTTTGTGTTCACCACCTTCAAGATACATAATCAGAGCGGGGGTTCCTGGCTGCCTTTGCTGGGGTCTTTAACCAACCTAGCTGAGCACAGCAGAGCTTTAATTGGGCCTGATATTTTGGTCCAAACCCAAATACAAATTGAAAATGTAACATAACGTCCCAACTCGACCCCTACTAAATTCTCAGAATCAGACCCAAGTGGAACCACTTCTTTGAAGCTTTAAATACATTAAAGCTTCAAAGAGCAGTTTCAATTTTAGCTTTTTGATGCTCCACCAGTCGGTCTACATGTGTTTCCGCAGAGCAGTCTGGAATGAACCCTATACTGTAAAGTGTAAATGTAGCCTGTCCACTAAGATCTAGACATCATGGAACAGGTGAAGTCTCTCTCTGTGGACCCCCTAGTGGTCATTCCACCATCAGAATGGAAACTGACTCCAGTATATTTTAGCATTATAATGAAATTAAATCAGATTACCAGATTCTGATATTAGATTAACTAGGACTCAGTCATCTCTCTATGTGTTGAGCTGCTAGTGAGCAATTAGGGGTGAAGGGTGGGAGTTGTGAGAACCCCTTGCTGTGAGAATAATTCACACTTCTACACAGATCCTACCCAGAAAAAATGGACAGCTGCAGCTTTCGTGATTAAAAAAAAATGTGAACTCATGCACAAAGACAGTGCTCCAGCTGGCTCCTGGTTTTGTAAATCAAACATTCCACAGAAATATATTTCCTCAACATTACTGATGGCAAAAAAAAGAATGTTCACCCTCAAAACAGGCTGAAATGGCATTTTATGACCATCATGAAAGAGGTTAATAAAAAAGTTCCAGAGTGAATCTGAAGGAACGCTGTAAAACTAATGAAGACTAGAGAGCAATTTAAGTGTTCTATAAAATCAGAAAAGGCTACAAAATAAGGTCTAAAGTGTATGGATGCCATACTGAGCTCTGCTGACTCAACTGTGAATACAGAGGAGGATCACTTTCGCTGGGTATAGTCCCTATATTTCTGTGCTGTGCCCCAGTAAAATATCACGTTCAGCTTTCAACAACAAAAGAATTCATTTAGCAGTGCATTATTTTAGACTGATAATATCGATGGAAGAGTGGATGCTTTTCTACTCCAAAGTGTTGCAACGCAGTTTTATCCTCAAACAGAAGCAAAGTGTGCACATTCTGTGCATCTGTGGAAATTTCAGTTGCAATTCAATTTAAATTTTATTCATATAACACTTTTAACTACCAAGTTGTCACAAAGCATCTTTATAGAGTCCAGGTCCGAGCCACTAGTGAGCAAACCAAAGCCGACAGAGACGAGGAAAAACTCCCTAAAGTTGGAGGAAGAAAAATCAGCAGGAGCCAAGACAACACAGGACATGCCAGAGAGAAAGAAAAAGAGTCTCTATTGCAGGGATGTTGAACTCCAGTGCTGGAGGGCCGTGGTCCAGCACGTTTTGGTAAACACCTGGTGCACCTCACCAGTTAATTGTCAGGTTTAGTGAATGTGTTTGAGGAGAACTACCATCAAACTGTGCTGGACACCGACCCTCCAGGACAAGAGTTTGACACCCCTGCTCTTTTGAGATAACTGATGAGATGTTGAGATAAATTAAACGTCCCTTGCTGTTATACTGTAATTATTATTATTTATTATGATTATTTATTATTGTATAAGAATGACTTCAGTAAACTTTCTTTGTTTGCATAAACAGGTCTGCCATTTCTGCCATAAAACATCTGTACATTTTTACCTTTACCCGTAGTGGCTTCAGTAGGAGTATGGCAGGGGCGATAATAATGAGCTAGGCAAGGAAGCTGGTAGAGCACATACTACATACTGCAGCAAGCTTGAAAAAAATGACATGGGTATTGGAGGGTGGGGGACCTGTGCCCTAGTAGAGTTTTGTGTCTAGCAACAGCACTGCAGTGGGGTGAGACATATTTGTTCATTTCCAGCCTTGTGTCCACAATAACGGTCTGTTCCACTATATTTTGTTGATCATAAGTTTTCTATTTATTTTCTGAAACCACTTAAAATTATGCCCTTTTTATAAAGCACAGAGCGTGTACGTCCTCTAGTGGTAGACTGGTGAAAGTACAGGTAAAACTCATCCACAATCTACCATTAATGTAAAGCAAAATCTAACAGTTTTGCCTACTTGTGCTTTGATCATTGCAGAAAATCCACCGAGCGTTAAACATGACATGTGAGGAGGACAGTAAATCAGAAGTAGCCATCACAGACACAAGGTGAGTAAGGAGTAACCAAACCCAACATTTTCACTGACCAGGTTATGAGATGTAAGTACATATACATGTAATATAAAATTTAAAAAATGATAATCATGAGATTTAAGTACTTCAGAAATTAAATAATGCTACACTTACTTTAGCATGAAACTAATGGGCTTTAAAGAACTCATATCATGACATTTTTAGAACATGTTTCACTTGTATGAAATGCTTGTATGAAAACATGGATAAAATTTCAGACCTACCATTCCCTCCCCAGTCTGTACAGTCGGTATACAAGCACCTGGCCGTCCTCATGTTAAAAAAATGTGATTCATAAGGTCAGCCCACTGTCTTCCATCGCTCCAAGGTCCAGTTCTGATGCTCACAAGTCCTTTGTAGGCACTTTTGGTGGAACTACTTTTGGCTACGCAGCTCCATACACAGCACTGTGATGCACTGTGTGTACTGAGGAATTTCTGTCAAAGTCAGCATTAACTTTTTCAGCAATCTGTGCTACAGCAGATTTTCTGCGAGATCAAAACAGACAGGTTAGCCTTCATTCCCCACAGGCATCAGCGAGCCTTGAGCACCTCTGGCCCTGTCGCTAGTTCACTGGGTGACAAGAATTTTAATGTGATGAATTAGCTAACATTAGCTAACAAGGTTAAAACGTGCCATTTTGATTTCAGGTTGTCTTTCAATATAATTTATACACTCAATCAATTATAATGTGGTCTGGTGCGAAAGTTTATATCAAGCACTTTCCAGTATACATGATGATATCCATGATGCTCATAGTAATTTCAGATTCTAGTAGCAACATCCACTCATGGTGGAGAAACTGTCTGACTTGCTTTACAGTGGTGATGAATGGTCACAATGTCTACAGCACAGATACAGCCATTTTATTTACTTTCCAAACCCACCAGTGAACCTGCATGTGTCCTCGGAGTGTTTCTATGTGAGGCTGATGCTGGTGACAAATCATTTTTTGGGGGATAATTTGGTTCACAGTTACCCTGCATGTAAAAACTTTCTATGAAGGAGTTTTAAAGGCAGACATCTGGTACCATTCACCACCACTGTGCACAATTGTAACACATAAAATCGCTCCAAATGACTTTTATATACTCAACCATCTATTTATATCCTCCTCAGTATAGTTCCAGAAATGTGTTTCAGTGGGGTAACCAGAACTTTTTGTTTTCCCTCAGCCCCTCTTTTTGTCTGTCAGAGAACTGTAACCTGCACCGTGTGTCCACTGCTGTGCCCTCCATCTCCACCTCCACCTCTAGCAACTACAGCTCCACTCCTAGGTGGAACAACGAGAGCACCAAACCTGAGCCCAAAGACGCCAACCACAAGCGCGTCCACTTCAACCTGGAGAGCCTCAACAGCTACCGGCTGGACCAAGGCAGGAGGGGTTTAGTGGGCAGCCCTCCTACCCAGCTGTGTGCCAATGGGGGCCCATCTCCTGGACTCAGCCTGGTTCTATCCCCGCCATCTGGAGCTTCCGGACACCCCTCCTCTCCGTGGGAGTTGGAGCTCCAGGAGCTTCAGGTGAGGATCGAGCAGTTTCGTGGCCAGCTCAGGGCTGCCCTGGCCAGGAGAGCAGAACTCCAGAGAACTCTGGAGAAAGAGAGACAGAGTCGGACAGAGAGTCAGAACCGTGGAATTTCCAACACCATCCCATCTGGACAATCTAACCCATCCACCGCTTCCAACATGCCATCCAAAGACATCAACAAAAGGAGATGATGAGAGCCCGTATCTGTAGTGCAGGGTGCAAGTGAAGCACAAGGTCCCTTTATGGAGGTTAATTGAGGAGCTATAGCATTAGCATGGATCAAGGCATAGACAGAGAGGGCTATCCTAAGCATAGTGGTAGGCTGGCTGAAGTCAACATCCTTGATAAACTATGAACAAGGCTTAAGCGATGAACTAGCCTAAACATGGAACAAGGCTAGGAATTGCAAAAGCAGTGGAAAGCATTTTTAAAGAGGAGATGCTGTCGTTGCAGCAAACTGGGGTCTAACTCCCAATGCAGGAAGAAATGCAGGATAAGCAGGTTTCTACTTGACACTACATTGACCTATAATGTATTTGCCAGTTGACTTGAGTGGGTTCATACAGAAATCATGGCCATTATTCGTAGCATGGTTCAAGACACAAGAGCATAGCGCTATCAATAGATAAGCTAAGTTTAAGATTAACATTAAGAATAAGACCGTAAAAAAGACACTAGCCCTAAACCAGGATCACAGCTTAACCAAGGCTAAGCGCATATGTGGAACTCCAGGGGGCCCCAGGTGGGGATCAAAGAGTTTTGTGGCCAACTCTAGACCACCCTAACAGTCGGGTGGACCTCTAGAGAAAACATATCAACACAGTCCCTGCTGCATACTCCAGCAGCCCAACAAACAGGGTGAGATAGTGCAAGCCGAGGGCAAGGTCTGTTTTTGAGGTTCATCAAGTAGTCATGTTCATTTGCATTAGCAACCTTGGTTAATGGTACAGGTTTATGGGGTTATGCTAGACGTAGTCTTAAACAAGACAAAGCAAGCCTAATGACCTAGAAAACAAAAATAAGGCTTAACAAGAGAGTGTCTTTAGAATAAAGGCTAAACTAAGAGCAACCTCCAGGTTTGAATAGGACTTTCTAAGTCACCTGGGGCTGTCCTTGCCTAGAGAGCCAGGAGCTAGACTGGCACAGCCAAGGGCTTCCAATATAATCCTGCTGGACGCTCCCTCTCAATCAAGGCAGACAAACATGTCAACGGGAGGTGAAGAGAGTCTGTCTTTCTGACATGAGTGGCAGGATAGGATTCTACAAATGAAGGGCAAGATTTATTAAGGTTTTCCATATAACATGGATATTAGTATTAGCAACCAAAGTATGCAGGATCTATTGTAGGAATACTGGGACATGGCCAGGTTAAGATTCTGGGGAACAATAAGCAAGATTTAAATGAGAGACTAGGTTTAACCACTGGAACTAGGTGAAGAGTTTGAAGAATAAACCCACATTCAGGAATTCATTATCTTCAGGTTTTGTGTCCACAATGAGAGAATATTTTTCAGTACTATCCCTCCTGGACACTCATACCTGGTGTTGGTTTCAGTAATCATGATCATCATTCATGGGAAGATTGAAGGCACAGGTTACAGAAACAAAGGTCAAGGCCACAAAAGAGACATTTAAGCGGTTTTAAGACTGTCCACATTCATAGACAGAACAGCATTGGACGGGGTGGTATGTGGGTGCGTCTGAACGTACCAGCCAAGCTGTCTGAGCAGTACTCTGTGCACCTGGACATTGCTACTATGATACCTTTGATATACGCTGCACAGCTAGGAGATATAAATCTCCAATCTACAAGCTGTTCAGCCTTGGAAACTGCACTTCTCGCTTTGCACATGAGGACCGCTTGATCACGAGGGATTAAACAGATTGCAGAGACATCATCAAGTGTCACAACGACTCTAAAGTCTCAGCTAAGTCCTGCTCGAGGTGCATTTTCTACTCGCTTAAATATGTAAATAGGTGTGGGGTTTACTTGTCTCTTGAAAAGTCTCAGTGGTGATACAGTACATACGGCTCTGTTGGAAGTACAATTATTCTCTAAATGTTATTAAAAAGTCCTGTTGATACATTTTCAAAATAAATATTGTTTCTATAGAGTTTGACACGCTCATTTTAACCAAAAAAAGGCAGATTTCTTCAAGGGGCAGCCGAGTGACGCAGCCGTGTAAGTGTTGGCCTATCCTCAGGGAATCACTAGTCACAGCCTCAGATACCTGCTCAGGTTTGAATCAACATTAGTGAACAGTTACCTGTGATGCACATCGTGAATAAAAAAATGAGACTTTCAGAATAGGATATACAGCTCTGGAAATCAATAAGAGACCACGGCAATGTATTTTTAAATCAGCATCTCTATGAGTATGCCAACAATTCCAGTCCAGTGTCTGTTAAATTCCTACACAAGCACCTCATTCTGCTTTATGAGGGACTGATTAGTGATCA
>JBBPCY010047322.1:0-13173 GCA_037974405.1 Brachyalestes nurse
GAGGGAGAGGGAGAGAGAGAGAGAGAGAGAATGAGGTAAGGAGAGAGAGAGGAGGGGAATTAAAGACAGAGAGATAGACAGGTAGACTGAGAGAGATAAATAGAGTGAGATAAGCAAAGAAAGAGAGAGAAACAAAGAAAAGAGACAAACACAGAGAAACATCAAGAGAGCCAAAGAAAGGGAACAGAGAAAGATGGAGAGATAGAGACAGCAAGAGAAAAAGGAGACAAAAAGTGAGCAAGAGAGAGGGAGAGAGAGAGAGAGAGAGAGAGAGAGAAGAGACACTCGTGTCTTTTTCTTCCTGGGAAGTGAAGAGCTGTTTCACAGATTGTCATTGGATCAGTAAATGCTTTAATTAGTTTATTGATTAGACTCGAGCAACCGTTCCTAATCAATCCTCTACTGGTCTGTAATATTAGGAGTGAAGACCCCACAACCCCCCACACTCTGACCACAGACGCCCCTGCTCCTCTTCAGCACTGGACAGTGAGTGAAACACAAGGTGGTGTTACTAATAAAGTGGTGAAGGAGTATGTAATAGGAGATTTAAAGATGAGACTACTAGTCATGAATGTACATGTGTACTGTGTTTAAAGTTGTTTTACAGAAAGGAATGACCAACAGAGAGTGCTCAAAGGGTGTCAGATGGTCTGTATTGTCTATTCAGACGCAATAAAAAAGAACGGCGCTTAATAGTCCACACAACTTGACCAGTGACCTTTACATCACGCCCTTTACACCAGACCTACTTAAAGGAGAATTTTTCAAAATCTATTGAAATGTCATTCAGTGTAGAGACTCTGCTTTCTTTCCAGTGGTGATGAATGGAACCAGACGTCTCCAACACAAATCCAGCCGTTTTATTCTCTGTCTCTGAGTGTTTATATGGATGTTGATTAACTAAATCACTTTTCTTTGGGGACTATTTTTCCTCACAAAACCCTGCATGTATCCCTCCACAATGAATGTGTTTAGTTTTAGGACCAAAATCTTCTCAAAACAACATCTCCATCTAACCATCAGATTCTTCAGAATCACCAAACTCACTCTGAACTCCTTCTGTTTACATCTTGAACACTGAATTATGCAGGGGCTCGAAAAAACAGTGAAGGACCCACGAACAGCTACATGAGCAGAACATTTACAGGAACTGATTTTAGAAAAGTCATGCTGGGCTGAATCATTTGGAGTAGTCGGGGGGTATAAGGGACAGTAACCCACTGTAAACTTGTAAGAATAGTCTCCACCTGAAATTACATGGCCCTGATGCAACATATGCAGTCTATAAAACACAAATGCAATTAAAACTGTTTTCATATGAAATTTTGACAATTGTAAGTCTGAATGGAGCGAACAGCATTAACTTGGTACCTTAGTACACTAGATGAGCTGTGTACATGTTAAATGAGCTACTGCTGAGGGGTAACTGAACACGTTTAAGACGTAGTAAAACTTCACTTAAATTTCACAGCCCCAGTAATGACCCCCCATACACATCCGTGAGAGTGTGTGTATGTTTTTGGTGTAGGTGTAACCACAAACATGGAGCCACTCCCAAAATGGGCAAATGCCAAACTGTGTGAGTGTGTGTGTGTGTGTTGGTATTAGTATCATTGTGAGGACACTTCACTGACTGTAAGAGTGTATCTCAGCAATGGTACAACTTAAACTGACCCTGACCTTTAACCACAGTGACCAAAAAGCTCTTTCTGCTCTTTAAGTTACATTTGGAATAAAAACAGCACGTTTCCTGGTGATAACCAGCAAAATGTCCCCACTTCTACAGATTTACGAGTACTCCTATCATTATGAGGACAGTTGGTCCCCACAAAGTGATAAATACACACTCACCCACAACGCTCACACAGTTCCAGACTTCAGTGTGCGCAGGGTGTGTGCTGCACAAACACACTGATCAGAGAACTATCAGTTCTCCTCCTTGGCATGCACACATACACACACACACACACACATACACACACACGTCTCACATTGACTGAGGCCACTCTGAGCCGAAAGAATGCTTCAGCAGATCGATGCTCATCAGCCCCATCGGATAAGATCTGGATTTCTCCAGTGTGGGGTGGAACTCACAGATAAACACTAAACTTCATTTCTTTAAAATATTTAACGTAATAATAATAATTATAATAATAATGATGATGACTATGTCATTACTGTCCTATATTGTGCCTCATTCACAAATAATTCATAGCAGACAATGAATAGTTCATAGTGGATACAGTATCATTTGTAATAGATACTGAATAATTTATATTAGTTAAGAAATAATTCATAGTGGATAGTGAATAATTGATAGTGGACACTGAATAATTTGTAATAGACAATGAATTATTCATAGCTGACCATGAATAATTCATAGTGAATACTGAATAACTGATAGTATATTACAATGCTTTAATAATAAGCCTGGTTTAAAGAGTTGATATGAGATTTCTGAAGTTAATGTGCCAAATAAAGAGCTGGTTAATAAACATACTGACATTTCAGCAATTTATACACTGAGAGGTTCTTTGGGGGAACCAAAGCTGGTGTATTGCAAAGACCCTCCTCATATCAAATCCAGACTTGTTCCAGAAGGTCAAAAGGTCACCCACCTCGAAACTGCTATTTCCACTTTTGTCCTGGCGATGGCTGCGGCCCTCCTGGCTCCCTCCACAGCGCGCTCCACCTTTTCTTTGGTTTTGGGGTTTTTCAGAGGAATCAGCTGTTTGCGAATTCCGCGCACGAGCATGTTGTTCTTGTACTTGCCCTCCTCTCTGGTTCCGTCCGGGAAAACTGTGCATCCGTATCCGTGCCGCCTGTTGTTTAGCCACTCCCCCTCGTACTTCATGCCGTTGGACCGCTCGCTGACGCCGAACCCGTTGCGCTTGTCGTTCTTCCACTCGCCCATGTAGGACTCGGTGGTGGTGGCGTCCACGTTGTCTTCCATAGGCGGGAACTCGTCGGTCGGCTCCCCGTCGCCGTAGCTGATGCTGGAGTTGCCGTCGCTGGAGCTTATGCGGCTCATGGCTGAGCTCCTCTTGCTGGAGATGGAACTCTTGGACTCGGACTTGCGGAGCTGCCGAAGACTCCCGAACAGAGAGCCCCGCCGGAACAGGCCCTTCTTCTTGCGGCCCTCTGGCCCCTCGCTGTCACTCTGGAAGTTCAGCACGAAGCCGCCGCGGGTGCTGACTGGCTGTTCCGCCACAGCGTCCGGCACGACCGCGCCGTTACTCTGGACGCTCCGCAGGGACGCCAGCGAGGTCCGGAGAGGAGAGCGGATCACTGTGGCCATTCCGTATGGAACACTCTGCCGGACCCCGTAACCATGACGCATTCCACCCATCCACTGACCCTGATACGTTCCTGAACAGCAAAAAACAGCCAAAATATCACAGTGAAACAGTTACTGAGGAATACATTGTGGATTCTGAATCATTCATAGTAGATGCCGAATAGTTAATAGCAGTTATTGAATAATTCATAGTGGATACTGAATAATTCATAGTAGTTGCTGAATAATTCATGGCGGATAGAGAATATTCATAGTGAATACTAAATAATTTGCAGTAGTTACTGAATAATTCATAGTGGATACCAAACAATTCATATTAGATGTTGAGTAATTCATAATAGATGGTGAATAATTCATGGTGAACCTTATCCCCATCCCTTCTTTACTTCTGTCTTAACTTTGACTTGTCATGTGTTGTTTTAGATATTGTTTGACAGGTGTTGTTTAGGAGTTAATAGCGTCAGCTAAATACCGTAAATGTAAATGTACCACTGAATAATTTATAGTAGATACTGAATAATTTAAAGCAGTCACTGAATGATTCATAGTAGATATTAAATAATTCATAGTGGGTACTGAATAATTTATACTTGTTACCACATAATGAATAGTAGACATGGAATAATTAAAACCAAATACTGAATCATTTAAAGTAGTCCCCTGGTATCAAAGTAACAACTTTAATAAATGTAGTAGTTACTAAATAATTTTATAATAGTTATGTAACAACACTGTAAGTAACACAACTTGATAACACAACTTGTAAAGATTGGGTAACTGAGTAGTACTTCAGATGTACTGAATTCAAAGCGAAGACTGAGTAAATCATATTAGAATGATCGTAATATCATATTACTATTATAGTAGTGGGTAATACATTTATGGAGTAAGAGCTGAATAAGGCTGGTATAAGGTAAAAATATCAAATAAAATATCAAATAAAACATAATATAAAAATGTATAACTGCTTTCTTTCATTTCAGTTACTGACATTACAAGATTCATGCATGCATTTTATTGAAATAAAAGAAGGCTTTGTTTTACAGTACTACAGTGAGCTCTATAAACTACAGTACTATAGTCAGCTCTATGAACTACAGTACTATAGTCAGCTCTATAAACTACGGTACTATAGTCAGCTCTATAAAGTACAGTACTATAGTCAGTTCTATAAACTATAGTATTATAGTCAGTTCTATAAACTACAGTATTATAGTCAGCTCTATAAACTACAGTACTATAGTCAGCTCTATAAACTACAGTATTACAGTCAGCTCTATAAACTACAGAACCATAGTCAGCTTTATAAACTGCAGTATTACAGTCAGCTCTATTACAGTAAGGCTATAAACTACAGTATTATAGTCAAAGCTACAAACTACAGTACTATAGTCAGGGCTATAAACTACAGTATTATAGTCAGTGCTACAAACTATAGTACTATAGTCAGCTCTATAAACTACAGTACTATAATCACCACTATAAACTACTAGTCAGCACTAGAGTCAGCTCTACGTTGTATATTAGAAATATTGGATGTTACAGTACTATAATAATATTATTATTTATTATTAGCTCTGTAAACTATAATCACCACTATAAACTTCTAGAGTCAGCACTACAATGGATATTGGAAAAGTTTTTAACATTATTGTTTATTATTCTTTTTGTTGTAGTTGTTATTATTAACTACATCAATTAATTTGCCACCTGTTCAGAACTTGTCTCATGAACTTTAACTTTTTGACCTTCCACACCCACACACACCCCCTCTCTCACCGGGGCAGGTGTGACTCACCCCCGTCCGCGTAGGTCTCCACCCCGTACCCGTCCTGCAGCCCATTGCTCCAGGTTCCGTCATAGCGCGCGGGGGTGTCAGTGCCCTGCCGGACCCCGTACCGACCCTTGAAGCCGTGGCTCCACTCGCCCCGGTAGGTCCAGCGCCCCTTGGTCTCCACGCCCAGCCCGTGGCGCTTGCCCTGGGACCAGTAGCCCCGGTAGGTGTTCCCGCTGGGCCAGGTGTAGACCCCCACTATCTCGAAGCCGTGGCTCCAGGCACCGCTGTACTCGCCCTGCCCACGGGGGCCCGTGCAGATCCCGTGCCCGTGCGCCTTTCCGTCCTCCCACCCCCCGCAGTACGTCCCTCCATCATCAAAATCAAACCGTCCGCCCGTCATTCAGAGACAGCCCCACACACACTCTCACACTGCCACACACTCCCCGGAGCTGCAGGTGCGGAGGGTCAGCCGGAGCATGCAGGGGCAGCAGGCAGGGAGAGGGCACAACTACCCACAGGAGCCACGACCATCTGCCCCCCCACCACACACTCCTCACACACACCGCACGCGTACGCCCGGACAGAGAGGCTCAAAGCACCGGGAGTGGAGACCACGCCCATTGCAGAAGTAGGGCCGCCCACATCCAGTCTCCACCAATCAGCAACACGTAGTGTGCGCGCGCGTGTGTGTCCGTGTATGGATAATATATACATCTGTATATACTAATATAAATATCAATACAACATATATGTATATATAGACATCTGTATATGTTAATATAAATATCAAATACAAAATGTATGAGTATATATATATCGTTTATTCTTTATCGTTCCCCATAGAAGCTTCACGTGTCTCATGGTCTCCTGAGTGTTTATATGTTGATGATGGTAACATAGTGAATCTGAACTAAATCACTTTTCTTTGCCTCACATTGCCCATCATGTATCCCTGAACCATGAATGGGTTTAGTTTTAGGACCAAAATCCTCTCAACCAGAACCATTTGATAGAATAAATTTCTGTGAGGAGCGTTTAGATGCAGACGTCTGGTTCCATTCATCTCCACAGTGAACAGCTCTGACCCACCAAACCCACAGTGAACTTTCCATCTACATCCTAAAATTATGGGGGAATCTGGAGAAAAAAACTGGAGTAAATGTTCCCTTTATCCTTCACTGCCCTCATTTTTGAGTTTACAGCTCCTGCACCCAGACTCAAATGAGTAGAAAGGTCAAATTCCCATAAACAGGGATGAAGGTTTTATATCACTAATTGTAATAATACACGGTAGGTTAAATTACACAATACACATTTAGTTTATAAGAGCCTAGTGTTTATTATGTGTTCTGCATTTATAGCAGCATATAAAAGGTGCAATCATTTACAATTTGGTAAATGTGACATACTAATAATGCATGATTTCTTAAATATATGATATAATAATTATGAATATTTGGTAAATGTGACATTCATAATACATAATAAATACATAGTACATTTGGTAAATACTGTGACATCATGTCTAATTTGGTAAATGTGACATTAATAATGTATAATACTGTAAATATCTGACACTAATAATGTACAATTTGGTAGATATGTGACATAATCTCTCATACTGTAAATAAATATTGTATATTTATTGTATAACTATTTATTGTATAAAATATTGTATAACTTGTGACATTAGTATTGCATAATATGTAAATATGTGACATAATAATGTACACTTTGGTGATTTGTGACATAATGTCTAATTTGGTCAATGTGGCATGAATAATGTATAATACTATTAACATGTGACATAATGTACAATTTGTCAATGTATAATATTGTTAGTATGTGATATAGTAATTATCAAGTAAATATTGTGACATAATAATAAGGTGTAATATTGCAAACATGTGACAATAACAATGTATCATTTGTTAAATAAATAATAAATAAAGTAAAACAAAATGATAAAAATCAACTTTTTATGTCTGCATAAAACTCCTGTTGTAATCGGGAGAGAAACATCGCCATCTTGCGGTCATCTAAACCCTCACAACAGACACAAACACCTCAGATTCACAACTACACCGTTTCAGAACCGTGGATTAAACGTCAGGATACATATTTCTGAAAATATACACGATGTTCAGTGCAATATTTAGGAAATATAACTATCTCTGGGTGGTAAACCTGCAGTAAAACGAGTGAAAAGCCGTTTCTACCTCAAACAGTGCCCTACTCCCTAGGTAGTGAACAACATAAAATAAAATAAAATCATAAAATAAAGGTTTCTGCACCAAAACAGTGCATAATATATCCGGTGAAGAGGTCAGTCTCGTGCTCACTGGAAATGTTAGTGCAGCTTCAGGGTGAAGAGGCCAAAATTTCACAATTTGGAATCTAGTGCCCTATTTAGGGAACAGGGAGTGGATTGAGTCGCGAAAGATGCTGGTGGGGCTTGGGCTCCTGGAGGCAGCGATGGCGGCTGGAGACAGCAGCGAGGCTCAGGAAGAGGCGGAGAAGCTGCTGAAGGAGGAGGAGAAGGTGGAAGAAGGAGAGAGCACGAAAAAGAAAGAGTGCAAACTGGTCCTGTATCACTGGACCCAGTCGTTCAGCTCCCAGAAGGTAAGAGATGTGCAGTAATTCCAGAACCTTGGAGGCTTCACTGCTGCAGAGGCAGGGATGCTGATGCTGATGGTGGGTTACCATGCAAACAGCTTTATTTTTCATTAACCCCCATAAATGACCACCCCAGCCACTAAAGAGAGCCATACTGACCATCAGGGTGGTGCCACCTATAATGCCAGTGATTTACAGCTGCTTGAGTCCAGTGAAGAACCGGTTCTACATGACATCAGCACAGCTATGGTCCTCCACACTGCTCTGTTCTGACCAAACTGAGTTTGTGTCCTATTTTTCATTTCTGTTAAAGTGATGAATGCATTTAAATAATATAAATTCACATTATTTTTTCAGTCTATGTGGGTTAGGTACCACATCCCTGCATTATAAAAGCTAAAAGAAGAAGCCATTCAGGCCCTTTAGAAAGGGAACCTAAAATCAGACCTGACCTTTGTGACCTTGTTAGTTCATGAACCCGCTCATGTGTGGCACGGTTCCTCATCTCAAACCAGTTAAAAGACTAAATTCTAGTTTTTACTGTAATTGTCCATCAAAACGTCATGATTTTTAGCCCCGCCTTTAAAACGGCTTCTGGTCTTTGTTTACGTTACCATGCCCCAGAGGGTGTGGAAAAATAATCAATAACAATGCCAATAATAATAATCATTAAAATAATAATAATAATAGTATGTTTTTACCTCCTCTTTCCACCATGGAGAGAAATGATCATAGAGAGATACCATGTTTTAGTTGTGGATGTGTCACAGTAAAGACACTGAATAATTCATAGTAGATTCTGCATAATTTATAATAGTTACTGAATAATTCATAGCGGATACTCACTAATTCATTCTAAATACTGACATTCATGGTGGATAGTGAATAATTTATAGTAGATACTGAATAAGTCATAGTAGAAACAGAATCATTCTTACTGAATGCTGAATTATTCATAATAGATACTGAATAAATTATAGTAGTCATCAGATAATGGATAATATATACTGAATAATCCATATGGAATAATGCATAATATATACTGAATAATCCATACTTGATACTGAATAATTCATGGTTATTACGAGCTGGCCATTAGTTATCGCTGTTGATTGAAAAGGTTTGTTATCTCAAAGCATTTAAAGTAAAGTAGCCCCTTTATAATCACAGTGTGAAATTTCTCTGGATTTAACCCATTTAACCCATTCACCAAGTGCCAGATGGCAGCCAGAAACAATCCCAGTGTGTGGGGACGGTACCTTGCTCAAGGGTACCTCAGTGGTGCCATTACCAGTCCTGAGATTTGAACCCATGACCTTTTGATGGCAGGGACAACTCCCCAACCTCCAGGCCACCAGCTGTCCCAGTGTAAATTCAGGCTTTGCCGTAATCATCCATCAAAATGTCATTTATAATGGGATCGTGTTTATTCTGTCCTGTTTATTCGGTTTGCTTGGGTGTGTTGCGCTGCTGTTGTGTGTGTGTGTGTGTGTGTGTGTATGTATGTGTGTGTGTGTATGTTGAAGGTGAGGCTGGCGATTGCTGAGAAGGGGCTGAAGTGTGAGGAATATGATGTGAGTTTGCCACTGAGTGAACATAACGAGCCCTGGTTCATGCGGCTGAACCCGGCGGGGGAGGTTCCTGTGCTGGAGCACGACGAGCAGGTGATCTGTGACCCCACACAGATCCTGGACTACCTGGAGCAGACCTTCCGGGACGGTAAAGACACTGGATATAAAGTTTCCCAGTACGCACTGCAGTAGCAAAACCTCTGGTCTGGGACTGGGCTGCAGTAGGTCTTCCAGCCTCGGTTTCATCCACAAGTGTTTCCCAGCATACACTCTGATTGGTTGCAAAGTGTTCGCAGAGCTGCAGGAGACCCTCACTAATGATCGTGGTCCAATTCTGAAGAAGAGTGTGGCAGCAGCCACCCCCTCCCCCCTTTATTTTTTTTTCATTTCGCAGAACCGTCATGTAAAAGCCAGAGAACACCTGAGGTTGTACATTACAGTCTTACAAAAGAAAGAAAAACAACATTGTTTCAGATGTTTGTTTTCAATATCGCCCATTTCTCCCGACAAAACCAGTATTACACTAAAGCAGCTACTGCTGTTGCTTAGCAACCAGTGTAACGATATTAATGCAGTAAATCAGATCAGGTGTAGCACATTCAGAACACTTTCAAAAAATCAGATTGTATGGGCAGAGCTAACTGGCTAATTCTGTTTAACTGCCAATCATCTTGCGGAGTTACATCACAGAATAATCCACATACAGATCATTTCAGTCCAAATATTGATTTTTCAGTCATTAACCTCTTATTGTTTATCATGAACCCTGCCGTTCCTCCATGTTTGTGTTCTTTGTTTGTTTTATTTGCTTTATTCCCTGTTTTTGCTCATTGCGCTTTAGGCCAGAGTGTTTTAGGTTATTTTCTGTTGCCGATGGTCATGTTTTCGTCTCCGTTTTACGTTGGTCGTGTGCAGAAATGTGGATTAGGGGCAGAAACGCATTGGTGAGTGTTATTTTGGAGAGTCCTTGGTTGTGGTGATGTTTTTGATCAAGTGTGTTTCTTCTTAAGGAGGTTAAAGTACACATTTGATTTTTTTAAACATTTTTTTATTAGAGACGACCCCAAGGTTGATCCCTGAACCCGGCAGTACGTATTATCACAGAGTTCAACACTACAGAGAGCTACTGGACTCGCTGCCCATGGACGCCTACACACACGGCTGCATTCTCCACCCCGAGATCACCGTGGACTCGCACATCCCCGCCTACGCCACCAGCCGCATACGGGGTGAGACATACGGGACATGTTTGTAACATATCACACATAATCATACCTGATATAGGCTGAAATATCAATATAAGAACATACTGTCCTGGACGCACTGTCGAAGTTTAGGCTGCCACGATTGGTCGTCAAAGTTAATCAATAAGCAAAAGCCCTCCAAAATGTTCATATGACTCACTCTGGTAGACTACAGGAACTGATATGGTTTCTATTCTGTCATTTAAAAAGGGCCCTGTAATGTTCATATGATCCACACGATCATTCTGACAAACTATAATACACTACAGGAACTTTAGGGCATGAGATAGCTGTTGTTTCATTTTAAAAACTCTGTAATCTGTATATGTCTCACACAGTCACGCTGACAGACTACAAGGACATTCTGACAGACTGTAATACTCTACAGGAAACACAGGGGGCAATAAGAAATTGATTCTTTTACATTAAAAATGCTCTGAGATGATCATAGTGGTGTCAGCACAGGAGCTCAGCTGTGTTCTGTTTTTCTGCCACAGCGCAGATCGGCAGTATGGAGTCAGAACTGAAGAAACTGGCTGAAGACAATCCAGAGCTGAAGGACGCTTACATCGCAAAACAAAGACGCCTGAAAGTACGTACTTTAACTCTTTAAACAGGGATGAAAAATGGGGGGTTTTGGGGGGTCCGGCCCCTTGATTAACACTTGAGGCCCCCTGGAGGGGGTCTCTGGAAAAATCTTCAAAAACCTTGCTTTACTTTGCCCGAGATAAAAGATGTTTTTGTCCTCTGAGCCCCACACCAACCAAAATCGCTTTTTGGTTTAATCTGTCGCCACCCCCACGCCACCGCCAGAAAAATTTTGGAGCTTCTTTAATGCAGTGATAGAAAACATGGAAACTCACAGAACACTCAGATTCCACACTCTGGTCCCACACTCTGGTCCAGTTCACTGCCACCAGCGCAGAATTGTACAGTACTAAATGTACTTACTGTGTGAAACATACTACTGATCTCTATTACAGCAATAGCTCCTAACCACCAGAAATTCACTTAACTCAGTTATTTATCTAAAGTATTTATACCCAGCATTTGTGTTTATAGCGTAGTTTCATGTTGAGTTTTTTTTTCTTGTTATATTTTCTCCGGGATCAGTAAAGTGTTCTGGTTCTGATTATGATTTTGTACACAAACGCTTGTTATTAGGGATTAATAGTAATAACCAGGACTGAATGAATGAGCTTGAGGTTTGTCTTGGCCTGTTCAGACGAAGCTGTTTGACCATGATAATGTGAAGTACCTGAAGAAGATTCTGGATGAGCTGGAGAACGTTTTGGACCAGGTGGAGACGGAGCTGCAGAGGAGAGCAGAGGAAACACCAGGTAACACAAAGGACAGAAATGCAGGAGTGATTAGTCAAATCATTGGCAAAATTACACCAATTATAATTTCATTGTTTACCTGTCCACTTTATCAGAAACACCCACCTTGTGCCTCCAGTCTCCAAATGGACACCAGAATGGAGGAGCTACAAGGGAGGAGTTTCCAATAAAGTGGCCAGGGAGGGTAGAATAGTCTCTGTCTTTCTCTCTTTTCTTTCTACCTCTGTCTTCTCTTTCTGTCCTGTTTTCCTGTCTTTCTCTTCTCTGTCTTCTCTTCTTCTTCTTCGTCTTTGTCTCTCTCTCTGTGTCTCGCTGTCTCTCTCTATCTCTCTCTCGGTCTCTGTCTCTTTCTCTCACTCTCTCTGTCTCTCTTTGTCTCTCTCTCTCTCTCTCCTCTCTCTCTCCCCGGTAGAGGAGGGAAGTCAGGCCTGGTTGTGTGGTGAGTTCTTCAGCCTGGCTGACGTCTCTCTGGCCGTTACTCTCCACCGGCTGAAGTTTCTGGGTCTGTCCCGCCGGTACTGGGGCAGCGGGGCGCGGGTCAACCTGGAGACGTATTATGAGCGCGTGCTGGACCGTCCCACCTTCCGCCGGGTCCTGGGACACGTCAACAACATCCTGATCTCAGCTGTGCTGCCCACGGCGTTCAGAGTGGCGCGCCGGAGAGCGCCGTCCTTCCTCGGCAGCACGGCGCTGCTCGGTCTGCTGGGAGGAGCCGCGTATTTCGCCTTCCTCTACTTCAGAAAGCGGCTGCTGGTGTCCTGAACCTGCCCGCACTGACCTTACGACCTCACAGGTCAGACCAGCCAGGCCAAGGGTGTGAAGATTATTGCACAGTAAACACTAAACTCACAGACACGCAACGCCCACAAATGCATTTGTTCACCAGCTTCCAGGTAAAACAAACTTTACAAAATGACAATAATTACTTTATGACTTTGGTTGGATTACATGAAGACCTTGATTCCTCAGAACAACCAGTAACTCCACTGGAGCTGTGATTGGTCACCCTGTTTAAAACACTGTGGTTAGAGGCTCATTTGCATATTGCATTTTTAGCTGCAGCTACAAAAGAACACATTTGTGGGCGGAGCCTGGAGAAGTCACTTAAGCATGTGCTTTAATTAGCTGTGCTAGATAATGTAAAATGCTTCTTTCATTCCTTTTTTTATTCTGCTGTGGTGACTCTGTATATAGTGTGTGTACAGTAGCCTTCAAATTTAAACTTTAATACAGTACTGTGCAAAAGTCTTGAACAGTTCTCCAGGCTTCCTGAAGGACTTTCAAAGACTCTCATTTCCAGTCCAGTCCCTGAACCTGACCAGTTTCA